>BHFT01037628.1:0-34218 GCA_004320025.1 Laticauda laticaudata
ACCCAAGTAAAGTGTTCTTTAAGCAAAGATAAGGTGAACAGGTAACAACTCAGTCTCTGGCACTCTTTTCAGTCACTCATGAGGCATGCCCATGGTCTCAGATGTAAAGGGGCAGCGACTGGTTGGAGGTGGGTGTTGCTGGAGTGCTGGTCTGAGGCACCATTGGGGTGCTGGCCCTGAGAGTACAACAGGAGATGGTGGTGCAGGAAGCTCTCAGAGAGCTGACTCAGTCCCATGAGGTTGAGAGAGCACTTTCTCAAGGACCTGGGATTGTGAGGCCCAACACTGATGACAGATGTTTCTGAGGAAGGGCTTGGCTGTGGGGTGGGAGAAGGAAGTGTAGTGGTCTTCTGGTCTGCAGCTGTGGTCAGATGAGGGTATCAATCTTAATAGATCTGAGGACACTCCGGGTGTGCTGGGAAGGACTGCCTCTGCTGTGGATCCTGGTAGTGGTAGACTTGGTAGGCAGGGGCTGCTGAAATCCGTGGAAGGGCTGTGACAATCGGCTGGGGTGGAGGAGCAGACCTGGAGTGGGTATCAGCAGGTTCACTGGCCTGGAGGTGGTGCAGAAGAGCTGTGATCCTTTCCTTCATTGCCTGGTACTGGGCCCTCGGGCATGTCCATGAGGGTCTGGCTCACATACGTTGATGAAGGGCTTGCGGTTGGAGGATGGTATGTCAAAGTGGACCAGCTGGGAGAGGAGATCTGTGCTGGCTTTTATTGTGTCCCTGATCTCCAAGAGGACAGTGTGGCTCTGTCCCTCCGGGTCTGATTCTCTGCCTGCTTTCTGTGGAGGTGGAGCTGGGTGTGGGTGTGGGGTGGTCTCTGGTGGCTGCCTCTTCTTGCTCCATCGGAACCAGGGATCCTGCCACATCCTCTGACACTGGGACGCGTGCAGTTTGTGGGGGGGGTCTCTGTTGTGGGGCCTCCAAAGACACCTGCCTGGACACGGTAGCTGTTCCCTGGCTGGAAGAGGAGTGCTCTCTGTTGGCTGTCTTGAGGGAGAGGGTTGACAGAGGGGCTGCTCCCTCGGTGGCGGATCTCACCTCCAGGAAGCTTGCACCTGCCATGACATAGGTCTCTCCGGTCAGTTAGCTTGACTCAGTTAGCTCCCAGTCAGGTACAGCTTGCCATACCAGGTGTGCATATGGTTCCACCACCCCAGGAGGACATCTGAAGTGTAGCCCAGGCTCTCCGCCTTCTCTCTCCATGCTGCCTGCTTCCGCTGTGTCGTGACTGCGATCGTCAGAATAGCCATGCCGTGGCTGGCCTTCCCTTCCACATGCCACAGTACTTGGCGGTATCATCGTTCTTCTCCCTCACGACATATCCAGCACCATCCTCCTCACCTGCATCCGTCTAGCCTCCAGAAATGAAGATGGACAGTATCTCGTCTTCCCCCTCTCCTCCCTGTCTCCTTGCCTTGATTCTTCCTCCCTCTGCAGGGGCTTCAGGGCCTTCAGCAGCAGGGCTTTGAGGGCCTTGGGGCTGGTCCACCATAGCAAGCGCAGCAGGAGAAGCAACCAACAGCAGCAGGAGTGAAGTACCACCAGCAGCAAGAGAAGCACCACCACCAGCAGCAGCACCAGCAACACCAGCAGCAGCAGCCAGCAGCCGCAACACCAGGAGCACAGGAGCAGCAGCAGCTTCAGAGTCAGCGCCAGGGGTTGGGATGGTGGTTCCTGTCCTTCTTCTGCCAGGGCTAGCAGGATGTAGGCATGCTACCTCCTTCCTTCCCCATGGTTTTCTCAAGAAGTCTTTGAGCAGCAGGTTTTCCTCTGAATGGTGACCTGCTTGCGAGCTGCATTCCTTTTATATCTGACGGAGCTTACACAATTCATCCTCCCCCATGCGCAGTGACACGCTTTGTGATCTGCTAGGCATCCGCTAGGGCAATCCTATAGGCGTCTGTGATGCATCCACGTCATCCGCTACGCATCCGTTCCTTCCGCTACGCATCCGCTTCGCTGTTCTCCCCCGGAAGCCCTGCGGATGTTGTCATCCGCTTCCATCCGCTTTCATCTGCTAGGCTTCCTACAAACGTCCGCTTTACATCCCCGCTACATCCTCCCCACGTCCGTTCCTTTCCGTTGTTGTCCGCTCTGTTTTATGCCAAATTTGGGGCACTTTGAGAGGCAGATAATCAATGGATGGAAAATTTGCTCATCCGCTGTGTCCTTTTTACATACGTTTTGCATCCGTCGGCCAGTGTGACCTTGCCTTAAGCAGATTTGGGGTGGCTATTATGAATAGTGTTCCAATATCTAAGAGGTTGCCACAAAGAAGAGACAGTCAACCTTTTTCTCCAAAGCACCAGAAGGCAGAATAAGAAGCGATGGATGGAAACAAATCAAGCAGAGAAGCAGCCTAGAACTATGGAGAAATTTCCTGACAGAACAATTAATCAGTGGAATAATTTGCCTCTAGAAGTTGTGAACACTGGAAATTTTTAAGAAGAGATTGGACAACCATTTGTCTGAAATGCTATAGGGTTTCCTGCCTGAGCAGGGGTTGAAGACTTCCAAGGTCCCTTCCAACTCTGTTATTCAGTTCTGTTATTCTATTAATATAGGAGCCACCCCTTGCCACAATAACAACAAATTATTTGATCTGAGATGTTTATATAACACAATAAGTACCATTCCAAAAGCAAAACTGCAATTTGAAAAAAGGAGAATTTTCCAATTTGTGTGAAAGCGTGCATCAGTTCTTTCAGTGTGCATCCCTTCCTAATTTCCTCCTTCCACATTGTAGAGTCACTATGGGACTACCAGATTTGTTGCTTTATATGTTCTTTGAAGTTAGATGAATAAGAATTATTGATGTCTTAATTCCTGGACTCCGTGTGCACAACTGAATCCAAGAGGCTCTGCTATGGAGACCAAAGGCAGATGGCGTGCTCAGTACCTTATAGCATCAAGGAGAAAATGTTGTAGTAGACCAAGCAGAATGAGGCCATTAGTGCAGTTTCTTGTTGGTGCTGTTGCTTCGGCAAGCCAAAGTAAAGTCTTCTGTTATTGAATTAATATGGGGAAATGGAAAGAGATATTCAGTAGCCCCACGTGCTAATTATTCTTAGCAGGGTTGTTCTTGGGGGAAGAGAGGTGTAAAAAAAGTCAAGATGGTTGACTTGTGATTTGGAGGAGATTCCTTTAATAAAGGAAAGATTGTTATCTGTAGGAGGGTAAACTCTGAACATTGCTGATGTGCTTCCCATCTTCCTTCCTTCCTTCCTTCCTTCCTTCCTTCCTTCCTTCCTTCCTTCCTTCCTTCCTTCCTTCCTTCTTTCCAACAGGTATTCTGAAGAGGATATCCGGCAGAAGGTTGGCACCTTCCGGCAAATGCTGATGGAAAAGGAGGGTGTTCTCACCCGTGAAGACCAACACGGACGACATATGTAAGTTTGGAGAGTTGCTATGCAATCATGTTAATTTGGCTTCTCTCTTTTCAGCTCTGTGGAGGAGACTCAAAAGAGTCTAATTGCATCCAAATTCTTGCATGTAGAAATTTAGAATGCCATCAAGAAGGATGAGCTGGACATTCCATCCAGTATTCTTTTTTTCTATCCACTGAGGGGGGGGGAAGTCTCCCTGCTGAAGGAAACAGTAAATCCCATGGCAGTCAGTTAAAATTTCATCGCTTACTGTTGCTCTGATACAACTAATACAAACCTTCACCAGAAGAGTTCTGGTGCTCATAATTAACCTGTACATTGTTCTACCCCAGTGATGGCGAACCTTTTTGTTGTGGTATGCGGAAAGCATGCACATGCCAGCACCCACAATGCAATGTGTCCCCCTGCCCATGCACATGCAATACTCCCGTCCCCGCCCCCTTACCTGCACTGCACATGCACACGCCTCCCAGCTGATTTTCGGCCCATTTGAGACCATTTTCACCCTCCTGGACGCTCAAGAGAAGCCTCTGCAGCCTTGGGAGGCCGAAAAATGGGCCTGTTTCAGCACTTCCGGTATTTCTGAAAGGCCCATTTTTCAGCCTCTTGAAGTCCTCTGGAGCCCAGGGGAGGCCGTTTTCGCCCTCCTGGAGACCTGAGGGAAGCCTCTGGAGCCTTGGGAGGCTGAAAACTGGCCAGTTTCAGCACTTCTGGTATTTCTGAAAGGCCCCTTTTTTGGTGTCTCGAGGCTGCAGAGGCTTCCTTCAATCCTCTGGGAAGGCGAAAATGGCCTCAAATGGGCTGAAAATCAGCTGGGAGGCATGCGTACATAGTGCAAGTAAGTTTGGCTGGGGCTCACATGCCCACACAAATGGGTCTGTGTGCCACCTGTGGCACGTGTGCCATAGGTTCGCCATCACGGTTCTACCCAGTTTATTTAAGATATAACTGCCATCAATGCCATAAAAATAGCAGGAGCAGTGTGCCCCAAATATCAGATAATTGAAGTGCTGGTGATTATTCTCAATTACAATCCAATATGGTTATTGGAAAGGAATCAAATTGCAAAATGCTGGACTAAAGATATTTAAGTTTTTATCCATGAAACCACAGAGGAAGATAGTTGTAAGAATCTCTTCTGTCTCTAAATACTTATTAGGAAACATAGTTTTCTCTCCCCCGGAACGTAGCCCTTTTGATGGTTCTGTCCAGTTCAAATGGGAGTCTAGATTTTACTGCACAATAATTTCAATTCTGGGGAAGTGTATCTAATTCAATTCAGGCTAAATTCATCATCCCAACCAAAGAAGTCTTTTTCTGCCAAATGACCAACCATCTCTGATGTCATTGGCTAGTTAACCAGTCTATTTGCTGCTTGTCAAAAAACCACCAACTTATGAAAAGAAGAATACAACTTGTTGTGAACAGAACTGTAAACTTCTCTTCTGCATCTCTGGAGTTTATTTCTTAATGGATGATAAAGGTTGTGGTCCATCCCCTACACAACCCTTTTCATTATTAAGGATGTTGCTTCTCTTGAACTAAACACATGGAGACCAAAACATATGAAGAACAATTACAGGAATTGGGTATGGTTAGACTCGAGAAAAAAAGGACTACGGGTGACATGATAGCAGTATTCCAGTATTTGTGGGATTGCCACAAAGAAGAGAGGATCAACATTTTCCAAAGCACCAGAAGGCAAGACTCTTTCATTGTTTCTTAACAATGAAAGGAAACTAATGAAGGAGGGAAGCAACCTGGAATTAATTAGAAACTTCCTAACAGAGAGAACAATTAACCAGTGGAACAGCTTGCCTTCAGAAGTTGTGAGTGCTTCATCACTGGTTTTAAGAAGAGACTGGACAATAACTTGTCGGAAATGGTATAGATTCTCCTGCTTGAGCAGGAGGTTGGATCAGAAGACTTCCAAGGTCCCTTCCAGCTCTATTCTGACTGACTGACTGATTGAACTAATGTACTACACATTGCCCAGCAAATGAATTACATTTGAATGTACAGCCATCAGCCAGGACAGCCATCAGGGGGTCAAGAGAGAAATCAGAAGGATTTTCAGGACACGAATCAAGTTAATGTATTAATATGAAAACTTTGTTAGGCCTGGCCATTTGGACAACAGAGATAAATTAGCCATGGTCCTAAGGAGAAAAGCAGGCATGTCAGAGTATATCCATGATCTGGAATAGAGCATGGTAACAAGGTCAGGCAATGAATAGGCATAGCATCTAAATTAGCCAATGAGGACAGTTTGGAAACTGAAACTAGAAGTAGCCTAGACATGGCTTTATATTAAGCTCTGCAACTCTGCAGCTATGTTGAGCTCTGAGTCTGTCTATTGAAATGAAACTGCTTCTCTGTATCTTGCTTGCTTGCTGAACTAAAGTGAAACTGATGTCTGTTTCTGAGCTGCCGAAGTTACTGCTAAAGCTCTGAACTTGTAACATGTCTACTTCTATTTGAGTTTTCTCTGTGTTGGAGAAATCTACAACTGGTTTGTAAAATTGACTTATTATGTTTGTAAAGATGTTAAATGAAGCATCAGCCATCTGTGTTTATTTTTCTGGAGCTGAATTCATGCTTCAAAACTCTAAACAAGGCATAATGCTCAGAATGGAGTCAAAAGATGCCAAAGGAGTCCTAAGCCTTAGCTTTCAAGGTTAGATCCATTTCTTTTTTTAGCAACTTCCATCCACTTTGCTTGTAATCATGATCTTGCTGCAGATATAATGCCTTATTTCAAGTAAGGACTAGCTAGCCATATTTATGTAATAATATTAACTAGGTTAGCTAAGGTTCTGCTGGCAGCATCTACATAACACATTTCATAAGTACCAGAAAAGTTGATTGCTACTGGCCTTGGTTAGATTAATGTGATATTTGGTTAGTTTATGGGTCAATGTACTACAAGATAAGAATGTTATGTAAACTCAAATGATGTTTATTACATGTAACTTAAACTATAAATTAGCAAGAGCAGGCTGCATTTGTATCTCAAGCTCCACTGAGACCCTCAAAAGTTTCATTTCAACCACAGTCTAAAAGGTTCTTCTACCAGATGAAAAGCAGCTAAAGGAGATCATTTGGGGGACTGAAGTGCTTCAAAACTCCCTTTTCTTCTTGCCTGCCCCACTTCTTCTATTTTATACATGTACAATACCATCATGTATTTTAGTGCAAATCTTATCATCTCTTAAGTTCTACATGACTATATTGTATATATAGTATATCATTTTAGAGGTGAGAATTAAGGATATGCTGAGGACAGGACAGAAATGGCATCGATCATGCTTGCAGGTGATCTCTGGCAGAAGTGGATAATGGTCACCTCTTCTTTTGATCTCTTAGTAGATTTCAGCACACAATTTATCATGGTATTCTTCTGAATTGGATTGGGGAATGGGTAGCATTCTATTATGCTGTTTCTCTTCCTTCTTTAGGGCTAGTTCCAGTCAGTGTTGATAAGGGTAGGAGTTTAATCTATGGCCTATGATTTACAGCACGAGTGTTAAACATTGTCACGGCAATGTCACGTAACACATTAGGATTTTTCCTCCCTTTGCTAACCCAGGTCATGGGTGTGGCCAGCATCCGGCCCATAGGCCAGGAGTTTTGACAGTCCTGATTTACAGGGTCCCAAAGGCTTTAGCACTCTCTCCACTCCTGTTTACATCCTTATCTATGACAGCTGTAGGTGTGATGTTCTGGGGCGTGGCACAAAGGCAACACAGTCAGATAATCAATAAGAGTGTCTTTAATAGCTCCAGCTTTGCCCCCAATGTCCAAGTTACCTTCCGTTTGGAGAAAAACTCTCCCAGGAACAGCCTTTAACTGCAGAGAATCAAGTCCAAACCATGGTCAACAAAAAATGTAACTTTAAGTCCAATCAAGCCAAACTGAGGTAATTAGTTTGGCATGGCAGGAGCAAGAATTCTGGACTTGAAGGCACGGCAAAACTCACATGGTTGGGAAGATGCCAGGAACACAGATAAGCAAAGTCATCACAAGATAAAGTAATGTTTGCTCCCAGCAACTGCCACAGACAGCATTCAGTTCTTATAAACTTTCATTCCCAGGTATGGCTAATGAAGGGAATCAGGACCCTTTCCTCCCCCATAAACCATGCAACCCATGTTGCTCTTTTCTTCATTCCTCCCTGCGTGCCCTAGGATGAAGAGGAAGTGGACCTGGATCTTTCTCAAAATTCCCTCTCCCTTGTTCTATCTCTTCCCTGCTCTGCCCAGCAGGACTTTACCTTTCCCTAGCCTCCTCCATAACCAACGGAGCCGCACTCCCATTCCCTGTTCAGCTGTTTGTCTTCCTCCTTGGATTCAGACTCTGACAGGGACATGACATTAGGTAAGGTAATCTGGCAACAAGGAGTGAATTATCATCAGTAACTTTATGTAATAACTTTACAAAGTAATTTTATATCTCTACCCTGCCCACTGAAATGATGCTGTGGAGATTCTGTCTTTGTGTCTGGAGACTGAGGGGGTTTGGATAGAAAAAAAAAAAAGACTTCAACTCAACCTTGCAAGACTGAGTTTTAGGGATCCCTGATTCTGAAGAGTTTCCATCTCTTGGTCTAGATCAAGGGTGTCAAATTCACATTGTCATGGTGTTGTCACGTAAAGTATCACAATTCCCCCCCCCTTTACTAAATTGGGCATGGCGTGGCCAGTGTGTGACGCATCCAGCCCATGGGCCATGAGTTTGACTGTCCTGGTCTACATCATGGATATCCAGCTGTTTGGTTTGCCTGGGCTGGATTAGTTAGGTTTTGGGCCTAATCCAATATAACCTTCTTTTGGTTGATCTTGTGATTGAACTAGTGAAGGATGTACAGCCTGCTTTATGATGCTGTTCTGTAGCTTGCAATCTATCAGCTATGAATACATAGTAGTATCACAAATTAAAATCTAATAGAGAGCAATGAGATTCAACTTTTCTTTCATTAGAAGAATATTTGTATTGTGTTTCACTGTTTTCTTGCCCCCAAATTATTGCAAACAAACTGGACAAGCAGACAATATAATCCCCTTCTCAGTCCTCTGTCACGAGACAATGATGAACTGAAGCTCATAAGTACTGTTTGTAAAATTTTTTCCTTTATTTTGCTTTCCAATAACAATAGATAAAAAGGCGGTAATGTTAACCAGAAGAATGCATGGATATGTCCATCAACTTACCAAAGGACAAACTTTGACTCAAAGGATACTTTATCTTTTATCCTGGAGAAAACTATGAGTAAGCTTTTGAACCCATCCAAAAGATATGCTCCCTTTCTCCAGCCCACTAATATTGCTCCCTCAAACATCCTGGGGTTCATTTCCCTTACAACAGCCAATTATTCACTTGTAATCGGGTTAAGCTTCTTGAACAGCAGAGATTAATGTCTCCCAGGCAGTATCTGCTGGGCTGTATTACTCTTCCTGCAATTTTCCCCTCCTGACATCTTTCCAAGGGAAGGCTGGAGAGTTCCACCTAAAACATTAGTCAGCTATAATATTGTAATTACACATGTTTTCTGAAAAAGCAGAGACAAAGGCAGAGGGGGTGACATTTCCAAATGTTATTATAGTGATTTTCTCTTATTTTTGTCCATGATGGATTTCTTGTTTGGTGAGGAGGCATTGCTTGCATGCTGATTCAATACTTTTTGGAATTGTAAAGACAGAGAGCTCTCAGTAAATAATTTACTCTTATTGACAAAGCATGGGTAAATTTTTAATAAATAAATACAATTAAAGGGACTCCTCTTCCCATTCTACCTAATCCAAGAAATAATTGAGGAAACTACAGCCAAATTCCCAGATTTAAAATGTCATCTGGATTATAAATAGTACTTACAGAGATGTCATGAGGGTTTTGGCAGTTGTGGATTTGATCTAAGATGCAGCACCCAAGTCATTTTTATGATTATTCTCTTATTAATGTAGCAAAACAAGGTAAGGTTCATTTTAAACAGTGTTACAATTTAGCTCAGCAACCAAATTCTGAAATACCCAGGAAGTGTCAATAAATCCATAATGCAAAGGAAAGTCAATTAACTTGACTGATATATGCCAAAAATTATTGTGCTAAAATACTCTTCTACTAGTAAAGTTTTCAGTCTTAGAATTTTCTTCACTAACTGAGAACTCTTCTACTTTTACATACCTTTCCCACTCCCTATTTAGAGATAAGTAGGATAGTACCAATTATAAAGCTTTAGTAAGACCACACTTAGAATATTGCATCCAGTTTTGATCACCATATTATAAAAATACGTTGAGACTCTGAAAAAGTGCAGAGAAGAGCAACCAAGATGATTAGGGATCTGGAGGCTAAAATATGTAATACAGTTGCAAGAATTGGATATGGCTAGTTTTGTAAAAAACAAAAAAGGATGAGAGGGTGACATGATAGCAGTGTTCCAATATTTGTGGGGCTACCACAAAGAAGAGGGGGTAAACCTATTTTCCAAATTACCAGAAAGCAAGAAACAATGGATGGAAACTAATCAAGGACAGAATCAACCTGGAATTAAAGAAAAATTTCCTAACAGAGAACAACCAGTTGAACAGTTTGCCCTCGGAAGTTGTGGGAGCTCCATCACTTGAGACTTTCAAGAGGAGATGGACTGCCATTTGTCAGAAATGGTGTAGGGTCTCCCGCTTGGGTGGGGGGTTGGACTAGATGACCTACAAGGTCCCTTCCAACTCTGATTATCTGTTATCTCCAAGGTCCCTTTCAATGCTGTGATTTTATTATTATGTTATAGGTTATCATAGATCTTCCTGGGGAAATTCTGTGTGGTATAAAATGAAAATGACATATAATCAATCAATCAATCTCTTAAAGATAAGCAAGGGTGTTTATTATTCTAGTTTTTTTTTCTTCCCCCAAGTTATCTGTCTTTGGTAGATTTGGCTATGACAATACTTTCTTTCCTTCAGTGGATCTTGAGATTTCTCCTCACTTCTGATCCCATCTAGTGTCTTGCCCTGAGCTGTCTTGAAAAGGCTGTCTTAGAATTCATATTCGTCTGCTAACCATTAGATTTCATTTCTCTTTCTCCCAGCCTTTTCACCCTGCTCTTACCAGCTCAATAGCTGTCCCTGTTTTCTACATTGCCTGTATTGTCAGGGTCAGCTAGAAAGAACAATATGTCAGGCTGGTTGTAAATGTGACATGATAGCAGAGAGCTCCAGGCAGCTGCATGCTGACACAGGAGGTCTTTGGACAATGCTGGTCTTTGAATAAGATTAGTGTATGCTAATTTATATTAAGATGCTAATTTATATGTGCAAATTTAGAATGAATTATAGTAGCTTAAAATAGCAATTTAATATATTTCACTCTAGTAAGAAATATAAGACCAAATGGACTGTCTGCCTCTTCCTCAGTCTTTCTCCAGATATTAAAAATTGATGGGGAATTTTAGTTTTGCTGACCATTCTATTTGGCGGAGTTCTGCAGAAACTGCATATGCCAAATACAACAAATATCATTTTCATTAAGGCAAACTTCAATTGGGACACAAAAGAGATTATTCAAGCTGATTGTTCCAAAGTAGTGGTAATATTATTAGATATATATTCCTACACTTTTTATATAAAGTGCTCAATTTAATATTTGTGCATTTTTAAATTTTATAAATTTCAATGTGAGTTGACATTAGAATTATCCTTTGGGTGAAGCCATTCCCCATATTTTATGATATAATACTCAGATGTATTAAAATACAGGTAATTCTTGTTTAGTGATCATTCAAAATTACAACATTAGTGAAAAAAGTGACTAACAACAATTTTTCAGTTACAAGGGACTCCTCCCCAAAGCAAGGGACTCCTGCTTTGTAGCATCCTATGATCATGTGATCAAAATTCAAATTCAATTGCTTGGCAACGAGTTCATATATTCTGACAAAAAAAGTCAATGGGGAAGCCAGATTCACTTAACAACAGAAATGTTGTTATTATATCTCACTTAAAAACAGAAATGTTGAGCTCAATTGTGGTTGTAACTTGAGAACTATCTGTGTTTTAAAATATATCTTTAGACCAGGGGTCGCCAACCTTTCGGACCTCAGGGACCACTAAACTTATAATTTTAAATCCCGCGAACCACTAATATAAATTTTGAATGACAGTGGCTTACTGACATAGGAGAGAGAGAGAGGGAGGGAGGGAGGGAGAGAAAGAGAGAGAGAGGGATCCGATCTAATCTTGGAGGGCTGGCGGTGATGTTCTCTCTCTCTCTCTTTATCTCTCTCTCTCTCTCTCTCACACACACACACACGCACATACACATGTCCCTCATACCTCCACCCTCTCCATGGCAGCCACATTCCTAACCTGCTTTTCAGCTCCGTTCTCAGGGGGAAAGAGAGAGAGAGAGACATATTACCTGCGATCCCAAATAAAGAACAACTGATCGGTAGGAAAACGGGATGGGGGATTTTCCTGCAGACTTTTTTGGGGATTTTCCCAGGGTCTCTGCAGAAAAAGCAGAAGCAGCAGAGACCCTGGGAAAATCCCCAAAATTATGCAGAAAAATCCCCCACCCCATTTTCCTACTGATCAATCATTCTTTATTTGGGATCGCATGATACCATTTCCAGCTCCATTCTCAGAGGAAGAGAAAGAGGGACTTTGGACTTCATGCAAGGAAAGCAGCAGAAGCAGCAGAAGTCTTTCTTTCTTGGAGCAGAGTTCCAAAGACTCATTTCTGTTTTAGTTTGGGGGAAAGAAAGAATTTTGCTGCTTTCCTTGCGTGGAGCCAAAATCAGAAGAAAAAAGAAGCAGAAAGAAGCAGCCCTGTGGCCAGGTGAGGCGTGTGGGGCAAGTTGGGAAAGTTCCGCCCTCCTCCCTCACTATCTCGAGTTGTTCGCAATGCAAGCGACACAAACCTTTTATTCCCGCACAACCTGGATTAATTGCTTTGGGGGGTGCTTTGGGGGTGACATTTCTCTGCAGACCACCAAAATTTTCTCACGGCCCACCAGTTAGCAACCACTGCTTTAGACAACATGCACATACCTAAGTAGATTTTGAAATATAATGTATTCAAAAACTTACTTTAAAGCAACTTTTCAAAAGCATTTTAGAAACACCACTCAACACATAAGTGTAATACTGGGGTGGACAGCCTTATAAGTAGAGATAGTGTTCGACTTACAACAGTTTGTTTAGTGACCATTCAAAGTTACAAAGGCACTGAAAAAAATCACTTATGATTGTTTTTCATGCTTATGACCACTGCAGCATCCCCATAGTCACATGATCAAAATTCAGTCTTTGGCAACTAACTCATATTAATGACAGTTGCAGTGTCCTGGGGTCATGTGATCATCTTTTGCAAACTTCTCACAAGCAAAGTCAATAAGGAAGCCAGGTTCACTTAACAACCATGTTACTAACTTAACCGTAGTGATTCACAGAAATGGGCAAGAAATGGGGCAAAATTCACCTAACAACTGTCTCACTTAGCAACATAAATTTTGGTCTCAATTGTGATTGTAAGTCGAGGATTATCTGTATCTGTGGAATTAATCTGAACTAGGAATGTATTAACCACTGCAAATTTGCTGAATATTGAAATTTTGCTCAGTCACTCTATTTCCCCTTATAATTAAAATGGATACGTGTATGGATAGCTATATCATTCATCTATACACAGATACACATATACTGACAAAACATTACAGAAAAGAAGTTTAAATGTGATTGTGGCCTATAGTAATAATGAGAGTTGTTTTCTCTGCTGTTTTACAATGTGCAGTCAAACACACAAAGAATCCTGGTGCAAGCATGAATAAAATCATATTCACAAAGGGGCTTTCCCCATAATACTACAATAAGGTAAGCTCTGAAGCAGAGGTGGTGTTCAGCAGGTTCTGACCAGTTCTGGAGAACTGGTAGCGGAAATTTTGAGTAGTTCGGAGAACCAGCAAATCCCACCTCTCACTGGCCCCGCCCCCTATCTTTTCTCTGCCTCCCGAGTCCCAGCTGATCGGCTGGGTCTTCTTTGGTTGCCCTGCTCAGGAGAATGGAGCTGGAAAGCAGGTTAGTGGGATGTGGAGAGAATGGGAGATTTTACAGTATCCTTCTCCTGCCATGCCCACCAAGCCACACTCACAGAACCAGTAGTTTAAAAAATGTGAATCCCACCACTACTCTGAAGGATTGTTTTCCTCTTTTTTTCTTGGACAGAGTGATAGAAAATCATCATATGGTAGATGGAGAAGAATATGCCATACAATATGCAGAGTATGAAGAAGGTTGCCCATTGCAGTGTGACTGTGCAGCTGACTGTTACCAATATGACAGCAGTCACCAAGAATACAGGTGAGTGTCACAGAGATCAGCTGCGGCTGCAAGGGAAACTCTATTGGGAGTTTCTAGCAAGATTTTAGTATTCTATGAAGTTTAATCACAGCTCTTTTATTACATGAAGCTTAATCTTAGAGATAAGAGCTTTACTGTTAGTTCATTTCAAAGGGAACTATGGATTTTCATCTGCTAAATAATAACTTCCAAATAGATTAAAAAAAAACAAAAAAAAATCCTATGCCATGAACAAATGGTTATTTAGATGCTAAAATGAGCAAGTCAAGGAAACAGATGGAGCAGCTGGTCCAATTTTCTAATGCCTAAGAAAAGAGGTTTTTTTCAGTGAAATTTTGAAATAAAATACTAAATTCCTGATAAATGCAGAAAATCTTATTATAGCAAATACTGGTAGAGAAATCTCAGATTCTTCTACTGTTCTTAGGATAAGCCCCCACATCCACCAATGACATCACAATTCTAGCTAAAATAAAAGCTTAGATTTCATCTGTCTGTTGGGATTTTTGATTTTGGGAGACAGTTTTTGGTAATTTTGGAAGTGATAAAATTTCTTATTTATCTCCTTGCCCTTGTTCGGGGGCCAGACTTCTATGCAATTCCATGTGACCAGTTTTGCTTGTTGTTTATTTCCTGGGATGAAAGGTTAAAAGAGTTGGATGTATTTGAAGTAAAATCCATCAAAAGACAAGATGATAGCTATAACACTGGGAATGCCCATAGAGGGGAAATGTAAAAAAAAAAAAAAATCAAGATAGCAGGCAGCTAATGCCCCATCCCTTTTCCATATACATTGATGCCACATTGATGTTAAATTTAGTAGCAGGAGCAGTGGGCTGTGCAGGGAGCCAGGACACCGTTATAGTTGATTGACTGGAGAATGCTGGCTCTTGCATGAGGCAATCTGCACTCTGATTGGTTGCTGTGGGTGTGAAAGGGGAGTTTCCCTTTTTCCCACCTTTTTCTTCTGTGTGTCCTGTATGCTCTGTGATTTACTTCATGATGCTCCTTTTAGCCTGATTATCTTGTTTGCTGTGGCATATATTTGTTTATATAAAACTACAAGTTCTTGTCAGTGTCTCTGACTTCATTTGGATACTTGCTGCACACTATAGCTGCCATCCTGATTTTTTTTTTATCCCCCACAATAGATGATCCATGTGTCAAGATAAAACCCTCTAAATTCTCAATCATATTTTACCCTTTTTCTCTGCACTGTCTATTCATACACCAAATATGCAGATGTGCCTTTTTTATGCATCTCTCTGGGAAAGTACCACTGTTTATTTTAAACTGGGATGGAAAAATCTTCCTCCCTGGCCAAAACAAAGAATCTTTTTTATTGTCAGATCTGTGTCAAAGATTGACACAGATTGCCAGCACTCAGGGGACTAGATTGCAGGGGACTAGATTGCAAAGGCCACATTAATTTACATACTATGCAGGTGGCCTCATACTTTATGAATAACCTGATTATACAACACTGAACATAAATGAACTAAACAAGCTGGGTTTGCACAATATGCAAAGACCCAAAAGAAACAAATGTGGCTGCTAGATTTTTAACCAGGTCAGGTCCACATGTTGCACTCAGCTAAAAGGGATAATATTTATAAATCTCTGCGATGCTGTGGGGGCAGGCTGCCAATGCCAAAGAACTTGAATGGGGAATAAATTGTACAAATGTAACCAAAAAGATAACTTCAAGCCACTGCCTAGTTTATATCTTCTTTCCAAATTGATTATGTAGGACTTCTTTTCATTATTACAGACTGATGAATTTAAGAGAATTCATTAGGGATGTCCGCAGGGTGTGGTGAAAAAAGCCAAGATTGCTGTGAAGACTATTTGTGTTTAGTTTCCCTTTCCAATTCAGGATGTACTATAGAGTGTTTCATGAATCCAATGTATAATTTAGGATTCTGCATTCAGCAATTTTAAGGACCAATAATTTTACCCGGCAGTTAATTCTGTATGGAAAAGGCCCTGACAATTCTGAGCTTTCCATTTAATTCAGGTCATTTTCTGATTTATCCCTCATGGTGATATGAGGCAAACAAGGCCCTTTTTGTGAAATAAATGAAGTCATCATATCTGTACTCCCTGTAAAGGGACCCACTTTTATTTATTAAGTGCTGTACATACCTTGACTCTATTGTTGCTGGCTTAGTTTCACTGCTTTTTTTAATTTGCTTTTAATCTTACCTTAGTTTTCCATTTCTCTATTTTATGGTTTTAATTTCTGTCTTTGTCACCAGAGAGAATATTATAAAAAAAAAAAAAAAAAACCAAGGCAGTGTTCTAGGACCAACTCTCTTCATACTCTACATAAATGACCTCTTTGGTCATATCAAGAGCAACTGAGTTCTCTTCACTGATGATGTAATGCTATTCAACACAACAGACAATACTGCTACCCTTCAAAAAGACCTTGACTATGTATCAGAATGGTCAAGCAAATGACAACTTCAAATGTCAACAAATAAATGCTCTGTCCTACATATTGGCAAAAAAAAATCAGAAAATAAAATACAGGCTGAATAGTCAAGACCTCATTGATGATCCAAACTCTGTCAAGGATCTTGGAGTACTCATCTCAAATGACCTAAGTGCCAGAGCCCACTGTAACTACATAGCCAAAAAGGTGTTAAGAGTTGTTAACCTAATCTTACGTAGCTTTTTCTCTGGTAACATTACACTACTAACTCGAGCATACAAAACATTTGCTAGACCAATACTCGAATACAGCTATCAGTCTGGAACCCACATTACATATCTGATATGAACACAGTTGAGAAAGTCCAGAAATATTTCACCAGAAAGTTCTCCACTCCTTCACTCATTGCAGAATACCTTATGCACCAGACTCGAAATTCTAGACCTAGAAAACTAGAACTACGCCGCCTTCGGTCCAATCTATGTGTAGTATATAAAATCATACATTGCAATGTCCTACTGTCAACAAATACTTCAGCTTCAACCATAACAACACAAGAGCAAACAATAGATACAAACTCAAGGTTAATCGCACTAAACTTGATTGCAGGAAATATGACTTCAGCAACAGAGTGGTCAATGTCTGGAATATTCTACCTGACTCTGTGGTTTCTTCCCAAACCCCAAAAACTTTAACCTTAGACTGTCTACTATTGACCTCACCCCTTTCGTAAGAGGTCTGTAGGGGGCGTGCATACCAACATGCCTACCGTCCCTGTCCAATTGTTTCTTTTATTTTTTTATTTATTTTTCTTATATGTATCCATGTATTCATAACTATGTTTTTACTTATACCTATTATCTTGAAAGCAATTGACAAAAATAAATAAAAAACAAATAAAATGCTGTTGTCACTGACACCCACAGATACACAAACACCCCCAACCCCCCACCTCCACCCTACAGGCATGTTTATGTTAAACAATTATCTTTTGCTTCCCTTCTGATGCGTTATTTGCAGCAACAAACAAGAAGTAGAAATAATTAAGTTTTTATATACATGAAACTTTGAAACGATAAATGCTAATGCTAACTATAATAAGTACCTCTTTTGAGAGACTATTCCATAAGTGAAGGCAGGGGGACAAATGCTGAGGAGTCCTGTGAGGGAAGGCCTTTCCTATATGTAGCTTAATACCATCAGTGACGGTCTTCAAATGTACAAGCATCTCCTCTGGCTTGAAATAATAGTGGCAAAGATAGCAATCACAATATATAGACTTGTCTTATATAATGTGCCTTAGTGCTTTATAGCACTCTCTCACAGTTTTCAGAGTCAGCATATTGCCCCCAACAACCTAGGTCCTCATTTTACCGACCTTGGAAGGATGGAAGGTTGAATCAACCTTGAACCGGTCAAGATTGAACTCTTGACTATGGGCAGAGTTAGCTTACAATACTGCATTCTAAACACTGCACCACCACGGCTCACAAATAAAAACATATTTTCAATCATTGCAAACATATATTTTTAAAATCAGTAAATGCCTTTTCTGCTGATGCAGCTGTTTTCATATTATGTATCTAAGGTTTATCATAAAACAGGTATTATCATTTTTGTCTTTGCTCTTAAAATTTTTGAGAACTCTCTTTTTACTCTTCTGGGATTGCTGGAGCTCGCTTTTGTCTTGATTCAATCATTGTACATTGACTTACCATCTAGTCCTCAAGTTCCAACCATAATTGAGCCCTGCAATTACAGATGTCGTGTGGGGAAAGGATCACATAAGGTGATAGATTTGCAAATGAAAATAAAAGCAATAAGCGTGTCAAGAAATGAATTGGTGGTTGTAAAGATGAGGATTTAGTCATTAGTGGTACCACTTATGTTCAGATTCAGACCAGTGGTGGGATTCAAACATTTTTACTTCCGGTTCTGTGGGCATGGCTTGGTGGGCATGACAGCAGAAGGATACTGTAAAATCTCCAGTCAGAGGTGGTATTTCCCAGTTCTCTGAGCTACTCAAAATTTCTGCAACCGGTTCTCCAGAACTGGTCAGAACCTGCTGAATACCATCTCTGATTCAGACATATCTTCTCTTCTCCTGTGAGAAATCATTAAAGAAATGACTGAGTGTCTTCTATTTACTTCTTCCTTAGGCTGAAGAGACAGTCTAGTAGCTCCACCTCTCCACCACCAAAGAAAAAAAAGAAAAAAAAATCAGGTCACCGACGAAACCGGTGAGTCTCTTCAATAGAACTGATGTCTGGAAGTGTATGACTTGAATCTGGGATTATCCAATTGAGCTGCTTCATTTATACATTTATGCAAAAAATTCTGAGTCTGATTCTTGACATCTCTAATTAAGTCTATACTGAGGGCTTCCAGATCTAGGCTGAAATAATCAGAATGATCCTTGGATGGCAGAAAAGAGAGTTTTCTGTATCTCTGTATTACCGTCTATTGCTTGTTTGCATTTTGAATAAAAAATAGTCTTACACTGCTGCCAGGTAGCATAGTCTGCTATATAATAGGCTTGATCAATGGTTCTCCACCTTTTCTTCACCACAGACCCCTCCTTCTTATGCGGCCATATTCCATGGCCATGGACCCCCAAGACCTAACTCAATATTTAGATCATAACATTTCTTCAAGCCTTCATGTACACCCTGTGATGACATTGAGGACCTCCAGTGATCCAGGACCACAAGTTGAGAAACACTCAGCTAGATGAATCAATGAGTTGATAGCCTTTTCTAACCTGATACTCTCCTGATGCGATAGGCTACAACTTCTTGATGATCTAGACATTTGGAAAGTCATAGTTGCCAAGGTTAAAGCATTTTGAGAGCATGGGTTAGGGAAGTTAGAGAGGTATTAGAGCCTGAATCTGGCAAAAAGACTCCTTCCTTAACTGGAAAAGTTGGCTAATGTCTGATTCAATATTATTTTATCTATTGTCCACCTTCCCAGGTAAACCAGGCAGGAAAGATTACCAGATGAGCTAATTCTACTTTATTGTATTAGCAAAATCTTGCATGCCTGAAAGTACAAATCTCCTGCCATCTCCTTTACAGTCTGAGAAGTTAGGGAGAGTCGCTTCTGAGTACATTATATAGCTCCAGGCTCTGTCATCTCTTACCTGACCATTCCTTAAGCAGCATATCTTCAGGTCTTTCTCACATCACACGATCCTGTCAGCCAAAGAATGTTGACTGACAAGGACTAAAAGACAAGCTTTTTCTGCAGTGGCTCTTGCACTGTAGAACAACCTCCCTTTGGAGATTAGAATGGGCCCAACCCTGTTAGCCTTTCATAACGCACTAAAAACCTGGCTATGCTTGCGAGTCTGGAGCGCAACATGTGCCAAGGGCCCAGCCTCCTGAGTGTATTGTTAATAGGCTAGATACCTTGTTTTTGTATGTATTTTGAATTAGACATTTTAATATTTTTTACTGTTTTAATGATTTTTACTGTTTTGTTTTAAAATGTTTTTTTATTTTATTTTAATTGTAATATATGTTTTAAATTATGAACTGCCCAGTGTAATTTGCTGAGACAGAGGGCTACACACACACACACACACACACACACCTTTATATCTAGAGAATATAAATAGACTTTCATGGTCGTCATCTTGTGGGCAAGCCAGATATGATATTAAATGGTCCATTGTTTTGAGCATGCACATTAATAGAGTTACCAGATCTAGGTTGCATAAATCAAGATAATCATCAAATGGCAATAAAGAATTAGAATGTTCTGTATCTTTTTACTACATCAAGGGCTTACCTGGTTTTCTGCAACCAGAACTGATAGCATTAATATTAACAACACACACACACACACACACACACGTGAGAAGATGGAGCAAATGAGACTTTGAATCNCACACACACACACACACACACACACACACACACACACACACACACACACGTGAGAAGATGGAGCAAATGAGACTTTGAATCCTTCCCTTTTCTACTTCACTCCTTGAGAAACCTCTGCCTTGGAAACTGTATCAAAACTGAAAGGATCCCCTCCCCCATCCCACTATGCCAAATGAAGTTTTTCAATTAGATATATTTTGGAGTAGGTGGCTGAAGGTAGTGAAGGACTTGGAAAAGGCCCCATGAAAGGGCAATTGATTTCCCTCTCCTCAGCTGGGCTGTCGATCCTAGAAGCAAAGGGAAACAATCACCTGAGGAATAAATGCTAAGGGACAATAGGAATGAGCTGTCTAGATGATCTTTAGTTTTCCAAGCTGTTCTGCCTATTGAAAACAGAGCCTTTTTCTCCCAAACTAGCTTGCTGCCATCAGCTTTAGGCAAGAATGCTACTCAGTTGCCAGCCTTGAGTTTCTGCCTGATAAACAAGAGTATAAATCTAAATTTCATTTTATACAAATTCATTAGGGCTCACTTAGTCAAATGGTCTTCAATAAAGGGAATGGGGAGGGTGGATGCCATCTCACCCTTGCTTTAGAGAGAAAAATCTATTGCATCATTAGCATCTGACAATAGTTAGACCTCTGTAAAGAGGTCTTGTTGCCTTGTGTGAGAGCAAGCAAGCTGGACTTTAGGAGGCTCCCTATACAATTGAGCGTGATGTTCTTTGCACTAAACATGATTCACATCCATTAAAGAAGGAAGGCATGGCAACAGGAGCAGTTGTGCTTGAAGACTAGAGATTACCTACAGAATCAAACAGCCTATCATCTTTGTTTCCAAAATCTTTCCATCCTTCCTCCAGCTATTGACTTCCAGATATGTCGAGAATTCCAGGAGTGGCAGTTCCAAAACCTCAAGGGAGGGGGGCAGATGCAACAAGGCTGCAGTGAAGCATCTCACTCCATTAGATCATGATACAAACACATGAGGAAAATACATAGAATAGAATAAAAGGGTGGGAAAGCTCTTTTTGTCCAACTCCATATCATGGCAGGACATCCTATATCATTCTGGACTTTCTTTGGACTTGATATACATGACCACAGAAAGAATAACAGAATAACAAAGTTGAAAGGGACCAAGGAGGTCCTCCAGTCCAACCCACTGCCCAAGCAGACCCTATACTAAGGGTATCAAATGCACTAAACTGGGGGTAGGCATGGCCAGTGTGTGATGCATCCATTTCGCGGGCCATGAGTTTGACACCCCTGCCCTAAATCATTTCAGAGAAATGGTTGTCCAATCTCATCTTCAAAAACTCCAGTGATGGAGCACCCACAACCTTATGAGGCAAGCCAATTAACACTGGTTAATTGTTCTCATTGTCAGGAAATTTTTCCTTAGTTCTGGATTGGTTCTCTCCTTGATTAGTTTCCATCCATTGCTTCTTGTCCTGCCTTCAGGTATTTTGGAGAATAGGTTGACTGTCTCTTCTTTGTGGCAGCCCCTCAAATATTGGAAGACAGCAGTTTTGCTAGCCCTCAGGAAGAAATTCCCCAATTCTTGGACATTTTTAGGCATCAGTGTTCCTGATCTTCAGGATACAGTTAAGGATGAGACCTCCTATATCAGAATGAAATAGATTAAAATGAAATGCTGAGGATATCACAACCACAGCTGACATCTCCAGTTTCTCTCACCTAATGTAAAGACCAGCCTGCTTCTTTGTCACAGCTCTTTTTAAATATGAATGGCTGCCCAGCTCTGTCAATAATATCTCGAGCCTGGTATTGGACTGCAGCCAGCTGTAAGAGGCAATGTAGGCCAAGGAGCAGGAACACCCATTTCCTTTCCTTCTTCCCATCAACCTTCCAGGTTCTTTGCTTAAGTGTGCTCTTCTCTTCAGAGAACAACTGTTTTGAGGAACAAGTTTTTTTAGTGAGAAGCATTTAAAAGGAGGAACTATGGGGTGATAAAACTATCTGGCTGTATCTGCTATTCACTCTGCTTCTTCTATGACTTGCTTGTTTGGTGTCTGCCAAGCCAACTAGATTTATTTAGCCATTATGGTGAGCCCAGTAAATAATCACTCAAAGCAAGAGCACCCTGGAATGTCTGTTTTGACAATGGCAAAATGGCTGCCTAGCACGTGAACTAAGATATTTTATAGGGATTGGGAAAGCCTTTAGTAGCAACAGTGACAGCAATTGCCTCAGGCAGGATATTACAGGGGAGAGGGTGTCAAAAAGTTTATGGATTTGATTATATAGTTGCAATCATCATCTTAACTTTTTGCCTTTAGTCCCACTGGCCTCAATCCTCACAGGGAGGCTCTGTCCAGAAATACAATATTTCAGAATTTGAAATGATTGAATCGATGGACACTTTTCATTCTGGCCAGGAAAGCAAGAATGTAATACCATGAGTTAGTGGGGTTTCTATACACATTTTATGAAATTGGGTTACTGGCTTAAAAGGACAAAAACAATGGAGAGAAAAAATTGACCCAGCATGAAGTGAGGAAAATGTGGAGAAATGGAAGGAGGAGGGCTGGATCAGCAAATTTCAATTAAAATTCCCCCCCTTCAGGTCTCTCCAGGGATGTTAAAAAGATCTTGAGCATTTATAGCAATGATGTATTTGTCATTCTTTCCCCTCCCATATTTGAACAACCATTTTAACAGCTTAATCTTCTCTTCCTCCAATGGTTGGGAAATGTAAAATGGGACAAGCATGTATCAATCTATACAGTAACTAGTCAAATGCAGATTAAAGCATTTTTCAGGAAGATTTGCAAAATGTAACTCCCCGGTAGTTCCTAAATTCTTAGGCATTTTTAAAATCCCTTCTAGGCACTTATAGCACCTGCTGTATGATGATCCTTCAAACTACAACTTCCTCATGAATTATCTCATAAATGCTCATTACCAGTGCTAACTATACAAAAGCAATATTAAGTGCATCCACAAAAAACTTTTGCTTAAAAAGAAATTACCCTGAACCATGGGCAAGGAAAGAAATTATAGTGGTACCTGACTGGTCTTCAGTTGGACGAAATATAGGTCTGTTCTGATGAGTCCAGAGGAAGACTTAAGTGTCATGTTTCCCTTACATTTTGGCAGGGTAGCTTCTTGTTACTTCTAGCACTAGATGGCACTAAGCCTTCCATTAATATCAGATATGACACACATTCTGATTCTTAATGTTCATGAAATTGGTTTTCACTTAATTGTTAGAATTCCTTGAGCTTCTTGGAAAAATGTGTAGGATATTAAATAATTAAATAACTAAAGTCTTCTAGATTGACTATGTTTATATGTTGCACTTTCCCATGGATAACTAAAATCCATGATTTTAATCCTATTTCTAGCATTTACAAAACATGCTGCATTGAAAACTGAATAATTGGTTGGGTTCATACAAAAATTAGAGTCAAATATGATTGACTACTTTGCATGTCAATGTTTTATGCTTTGTCACTAAGCAATGCTGCAAAATCCTTATGCATCTCTGAGGATCTCTTTCAAAGAGGATCCACAGCTTCTGAAGCCTATTTTTTTCATCTCAATGTGAACTAATACCTTGTTCAGGAAATCTTGATTCTTTAGATACTCGTGGATTTATTCAGAGCTCATGCAGAATGACAGAACTTGCAGAAAGTTAATAAATAGAACCTTTGGGGATGGTGAGAGAAAGGGAAATCCCCATCTTATAAAAAATCCAATTTTAGAAGCTGGTCCCTTTCCCAAATTCTCTTTATGAAGAGATTTTCCTTAATATCTGCTTTGTCTGTTTCTGTTTTGCAACTTCAGCAAAAAAAGGAAACCTGGATCAGAGCATAGGTGAGTCTCAGGTTTTTTGTGGGGAGGGCAACATAATTGATGTCATGCATTTTTTCCCCAGCTATCTGAAACTTGGATATGAAAATCCTGTCCAAAATTCTTTGTTCGTGGCTCTTTCAGAGGTTTTTCAACAAAATTATTGATTAATCTGGCCCTTTGGTTTAAGTTGCTAACCTTTCATTTGTACCTTGTAATTTTCTGGTCCTTGTGGAAAACATACCTCCATATAACTATAAACTCTGTCTCAGCATTTGTGAAGTCATTTATCTTTTGCAAAAGGCGGTACACTTTCAGAGGAAAGTGAAAATCCTATTCCTCTTGAATGGGGAAAGCATTTCCTAGAAGTGCATGGCCTGTAATGAGATGATTACAAAAGAATTGTTATATGTTATTTTCCCTTACAGATTAGGTATCCAGCTAGAACTAGGACTGGAGCCTCTAAACAAACCTTCTCCCACCCACTTTTCCTCTCCCCCAAATCCTTTGAATGGTGGAACTCAACTTCAGTCTTAGCACCATCGCAGCTTCTCAAAAAGGCCACTTCATGCTGTTCCCCAAGATGCATGAGATTTCCCCCAGGTCCCAGTGATCTCAGGATCTGTTATATGCCAATTACCTTTAGGCAATGTTTTCTTTCTATTGACAGACCCCTGTGCCCTACACAAGATACCCAGATCACATGAGGCCTTCAGCTGCGGAAAATGTTCGATTCTCACATGATTTCTGGAGGCTCTGGAGCCCATATAAGAGCACAGCTCCTTTGTATGACTTGCAGACCATCCATAGGCTATGCAAGATCACACCCCATTCTCAGGAGGCTTTCACAGTCTCTGAAAAATACACAAGAATCTTGTATGTTTTTGAGAATAGTTGTTGTTGGGCATTGATGAACACTCATGTGTGACTCAAAATGTAGTTTGCCATCAGTGACCCAATGGATATCCAGGGCCATGGTGGCATGTGCATGTCTAAAAAGGCAAAATGGCAGAAGGTACATTGCAATGCAAGTCCTGTCTGTTTTCCATGCACATCCGCATGTACAAAAGAGGTAGGACTCGCATTGTGATGCACTTGCCATCTTGCCTTTTTAATATCCCACCAATCTAGACTCCACCGATCCAGATTTTGTAGCTCATATCAGATACCCATAGCTGGAATTTATTAAGAAATCCCCTTGCATGGGATTATGTAGGTGTACATATATGAGGTTGTGTGGTTGTGTGTGTTCACTTTGTGTGTGGCCATTCATATACTCCAATTTGGTGCCCTTTTTCTTGCCTTGGGAACTGTAACTCCCTTGATGACTGAGCATTCTGGTACTATAATACCAAAATATATTCTTAAAAGAGAAGAAACATTTTATAAAACATATTTCTTATCCTTCATAATCAGAGGCTGTGGAAAGAATTCCCAGTTGAAATCCACATATCTTAAAATTGCCAAGGTTGAGAAATCCTGCTCAGAACTAACAAAAAATTCAATACTGATGCATTGAGTGCAAGACATACATGAGACACAGACTGAGAAAGAGAATAGGACTGTCCCTCCATTTTCCCATGTTCCAAAACTACAGCTTTTCCACCCACTCAGAATATTGGGGATACACAGTACCAACATATTATATGGTAAATTCACCCCTGCCTGTGTTTTTTTCCTTTCTACCTTTTACTAACTAACATCTGATACTTGTTATTACTTACAGTGGGGGTAGTTCTTCCCCAGTTCGGAAGGAGAAAAAGAAGAAAAGTGGAAAAAAACACCGGAGGGACAGGTAATCTGTTTGGCTATCTTTGTTGAGTAGCTAAGGGCATTTTCATGTATCTCCAGTTAAAAGGAACGTAGCCAACAGGTACAGTTTGTTCTCCAAGTGAGATTGTGGAGAGCAAAGGAAACATTGGCCTAGCCTAGAATTTTTAATGTCAGCTATTTTATGTGTGGACTTCCACTCCCAGAATTTCTCAGCTGGCTAAAGAAGTCTGCAAATTAAAATCCAAACATAGGAAAATTGTTGATATTGAGAAACTGTGGGCTAAATGGATCAGTGTATTGAGTTTCTCAAGAGACGATATACCATTAGGGATTAAGCAGTCAAAATAAGTCTGTCTCATTTAAACTGTGTGTTTTTGAGAACAGATTTCCAATTTAGCCATATTAGCAAGCATTCATCTTGGTTTTAAAGAATTTTGTCAGGCTTGGATATGGATAAAATTGTTTGCACTTTATAAATCTTACAAAGAAGATTGTTGTCTTTCTTCTTAAACTTTAAAAAAACCACCTGAATTTATCATATAATATATTGGTAACCTGACTGTCTAATGTGCAACATGCATCTGTACAACAGCCCTCTCTTCTACTTCCTCCACTAACCCAGTGTAAAAACTACAGCAGTTTAGCCACTCTGCATCCGATGCATTGTGCTGTAAATCATGAAAATGTATGCCTTCTAATGAAATTTATTAATATGAAAATAAAAGGACTTCTGATCTTTGGCTACCACAGTCTGCACTAAAAAACCGAAATTCACTCCCATTCAAATTATGGTACAGGTAGTCCTTGACTTATGACCACAACTGGGACTGGAACTTCAGTCACTAAGTCATTGGGTCATCAAGTGACCACATCTGGTATTTTTTTTTACCATGATACCGCTTCCTCTGTTGACTTTGCTTGTTGGAAGCTGGCTGAGAATATCACAAACTGAGATCATGTGACACACACAAACACACATGGATTCTGCAACTGTCATAAATGCATATCAGTTGCCAAGTGCTCAAATCACAGTCATGTGACTGTGAGGATGCCGTGACTGTCAGAAGTATAAGGACAAGTCATAAGTCACTTTTTTCAATGCGGTCATAATCTTTAGTTGTCATAATAATGACAACTAAATGTATATTCATAAGCCAAGGAGCACCTTTACATGTTTTATACTTTTATGTTTTTTTAAATGCTTTTATGGCACTCATAAAGTTTAGGTTTCAAAGCAGATTGTCAAAATATTCCCTTTTTAATATTCACACTTTGGATTTAGTTTCTTGGTCATGTGATGGGATTTAGAGAATGACTCTGTGCTTGTATATGAGTGTACATATCCACATGTACATAGACAATTATACACAACTAAACTATACACAAGAACTTTTATACGATATTGAGTATAGAAAAATACTGTATACATGAAGGACTTACTGGAAAAAATGATGTATCTCTGTTTTGAAGAAATGCTATAACTCAATTCTGGAGCAAATCCATTAAGGAAAAAGATATTGATTTAGCCTCCCAACAGCTAAAGGATCCACTGATACCAAAAACTCTGAAAAGTTCCTGACGGAAGCCTTCCCTAATAGTTTGGGACAGTATCTTTAGAAGATGCATTAACTTATAGCAGGAATCGGTTGAAGGGCTGGTAATATTAGGGAAACAAATGACCACTCTCTCAAAGTTGCTTTTTCAAAAGGCAACTGGACTTTGTTTTGGGGTTGTTGTTTTTTTTTGAAGATGTTTTGCTTCTCATCCAAGATGTTCTTCAAAACCTTCTTCAGAAGCTTCTTGGATGAGAAATGAAGTGTCTTCAAGGAAAAAAGTGAAGTCCAGCTGCCTTTTGAAAAAGCATCTGTGGGACAATATGACATGAATGACTGAGAATCTTCATGGTGTGTACAATTTCCTTCCTTCCTCCCTCCCTCCCTCCTTTCCTTTCTCTTTCTCTCTCTCTCACCCCACACATTCACCCCCTACACACACAAACACAGAGAAATAGTTATATAACACAATTAAATGTACACCCTTCTGAGTGAAGACTAAAGTTTCCTGTCAAAATTTCAGTCATTAAGGAGTCAATGTCACCACACTTACACTGTCTCTACCTTGGATTCCAGTTTTGTCATAAAATATTGTCATATTTACATTTAGATTTTATTTGATTTGTCAATTGCTTACAAGATAGAGGAATAAGAATAAACATAGTTTTGAATACATGAGATAGATACTTATAAGAAAAAAAAAATAGGACAGGGACGGTAGGCACGATTGGTGCGCTTATGCACGTCCCCTACAGACCTCTTAGGAAGGGGGTGAAGTCAAAGAAAAAAAGCCTTTGAACATTCCAGTTAATATTTGGTTGTGCTATTAATCCTCTGTTTCAAACAATGTATCCCTCTCCCTTTCCTTCCCATTTGTTTTCCTCTGGTTGGTTGCCTGTCAGGTCTGGATCTGGATCTCATAAGAAGAGGAGGCACAGGTGAGGGCAAACGGTATAGCTTTCTCCCCTTTCTGGTTTTCACTGCTTTGCATTCCAAGGCTAGCACCCCTTTCCTTTCTTTGTACATAGAAGTTAACTCTGGCCCTTATCAAGCCTGATTCCTGGTGATTATATGGAAGAACCATATATCCTTGGCAATAACACCAGGAAGATTAGCCAGTGCCTTCCTCTTTGAGGCTTTTTCAGTTTTCTGCTGGTCTCCTGTTCAAGGGTTGACCAGCTCTAATCCTGTTTAGTTTTTGAATTTAGCCAAGGTCAAGTATATGCTACTGTCTGCTTTATAGTGAGTAAGATAGACAATAAATTGACTTGCAGTTTGAAGAAAATATTAATTTAAACTTAATTATTTGACCCTTTTTTCTGTGATGGGCTTAAAACAGCCTGGCATATTCATACAGATTGTTTTGAAATTGGCTAGAGACTATAGCAAAGATAGCTTTATAGCTGAAAGCAGTGCTACGCTGATAAGTGTATAACAACTAATTCTGCCAGCTCCATGTCTGGGGATATGCTGCAGTTCACGAGGTGTCATACTCAGCTCTACTTTCAGCTAACCACCTTGCAAAATTCCCCAAAATTCATTTATAAATGAATATAATTTATATATACATATACATATACATATGTGTGTGTGTGTGTGTGTGTGTGTGTGTGTGTGTGCTATTCAAGCTTGCTTCGGGTATTATCCCAATCATTGTAGGATAACAGCATAATAATACTCCAAGAGGGCGTGCCCAGGTAGTCCATGGATAGAAAAGTTGACTTGCGATCTAAGACTCTCAACCATATACCTAGCCCACCACAACATCTACATATGATGTGAGGGATAATACCGAAAGGAAGCTGAATAGCAATACATGTAAGTACCCGCGATAAACTTAAAATAATTAAAAATATATAATTGCTGTTCAGCTCCCTTCGGGTATATCCCACGGTCATTGTAGTGCTTTAAAGTTGTAGCAACGTTTTCCAGCAGGATCTCATCTGCCATCATCAGGCTCTGTAATTGAGTTCACATGTGGGTCCCACATGGGGGACCCACACCCATGAGTACCACACAAGATGCTACCACCACACTTCCACATAGAAAAAAGACTCACACCCACACAGAACCACAGACCAGAAGCCATACCACAGCTGCATCACTACCCCATTCAACCCCTCCGACCCATACAAGAAGCAAACTGGACACCCACATGAAGATGTGGCACGACACATACGGAAGCCAAACAACAGGATCACAGCTCACCACTCAAAACCCAGCAACTAAAGACTAACTGAGCACAACGCAAGCCCCACTGAAAGAACACACCCTCCAATCAGAACACAGCCAAACCCCAACCAAGAGAACATAACACATCAAACCCAATCAGAACACAGCAAGCCCCCACCCAATCAAGTCACACCCCCACAGCAGTTAAAAGGAAGAACAGCTGCAAGGTCAAACATTACTACTCTGAGAACACAGAGCCGGAAAACAAGCTGAAGATGATGAAACGAGACTTCATCGAACGTCCGCCTAGATCTTCCAATTTACCGGGAGAAAACCGAAATATGCAAAGAATTACACACACATATACAAATAGCCGTGAAACCTCAGAATATATATATAAATATATAATTTTACTATATATAATAATATTATTATATATATATATATTTAATATTATATAATATATTAATATACTATATATATATAATATAATATATATATATATCTATATATATATATTATAAATATAATAAATAAAAAAAACATATATATATATATAATCATATAAAAAACATATATATATAATATATATATGGATCTGTTAGTTATTCGGGTTTCTCCCGCGTAGAACTGGAAGTATCTAGGCAAGTTTCGATGAGTCCATTCATCATCTTCAGCTGTTTCTTCTTTAGCTCTGTGCTTCTCAGAGTAATGTGAGCTTGCAGCTGCTCTTCCTCTTTAACTGCTAGTGGGGGTGTAGTACTTGATTGGTGGGGGTTATGGCTGTGTCGATTGGTAAGGGGGGTTGGTGTGTTCTGTTGTTGGGGGTGTGTTCTGCTTAGGTGGGGGACCGTTTGTGCTCAGGTTAATCTTAGTTCTGGGGGATTTGAAAGCTGGTTGAGCTGTGAACTTGTTGTTTTGTGTTTTGTTTTTTTTAAGCTCTCGCGGGTACTTAACATTTGTGTCTGTTTAGCTTCCTTCGGTATTATCACACGCATTGCGTAGTCCTGTTTAAAGTTGAGCAACGTTTCAGCAGAAACTCATCTGCATCATGAGGCCTCTGTATGGATTTGTGTCTCCACAGTTTCCTCTGTTCAAATTGTGCGCCTGTCTATTCGATTCTATTAGCCTGGTCTGTGTTCATTGACTTGCGTTTTGATTGATTGTGTTTGTTCTGGTTTCTTCTGTCGTTTTGTGGCTTTGATGTGGCGTGGCAACAACTCTGTTTGTGGTTGGAGGCTTTCCAATGCAGCTTGGCTTCCGTGTGTAAGGAGAGCTGCTATTCCATCAGCCAGCGTGCTATTCTTAGCAAGCTGGGTTCAACCTGGGTGCCTGGTGGGGGGTTTTGAAGTTGGAAGCATCAGAGGGAAGTCTTGTTTGTGCCCAGGTGTTTGCCTGGCCATGTGTGTGAGATTTCTATTTGAGAGTGCAGGCTTCCAAATGATGACAGTCTGCGTGAATCAATCTCTCTATTCATGCTGTCCAGTCTTTTTTCAATCTCTACGGCTTCTCTCTGATGATTCTGTGCTGGCGGTTTTCTAGTGTGGCTTAGGGTTTTGTGCCGGTGTGAAGTTGATGTTGGTTGTGACCGTGGTTTTCCATGTGTTGGACTTAGTTGAGGAGGTGGTGTGTCCAGCTTTTTGTCTGCATTTTTTGGTTCATTAGGCGCGTGATCATTATGTCTTCTATTGGTCTGTCCCAATTAATGTGGCCGGCATCCGATGTACTAGGGAATTTCGTATATGCTGTTTTGCCACAGTCAATTTTGTCTTTGGGTTTCCTCAGGATGGCTGCTATTTTTTTGTCTTTTTGAAGGCAGTCTTGATAGTGATGCACTGTGTAGTATTCTTATCGATTTTTATCTGTAGTACTCTCTTATGTAGGCAAGAAAGCTGTTCTTCATAGGTTGTGTATCTTCCTCAGGTCTCTGTGATGTCTTGGTGTGTTTTTTTGTGATCAGGTATTGGTGATTTTGTTTTTGTGGAAGCCTATTGGCTTGTCATACTGACTTCAGTCAGGGGTCATAGTTGAGTCTTATAATAGTGTCTTAGCCAGGCGTTGGTTCTGGTAATAGGTGTTTCTCCAATTCACGCGGGTTTTGTCTGTGCTAGGTGTGGTTGGGATTGAGGCGTTGAGTGGACGAGAGTTGGGTGGTGATAGTTCTTTTTGTTTATTGGTATATGGTGCGTGGTCCCGTGTGGCCATCACGTGTTTTTTGTAGATTAGTACATCTTAGGAATTTGTTTGTTGGTGTTCCGGTCTCCATGGCGTGAACTTGATTTTGGGCGTGGTGTCTGTTTGGCGTGTTAAGAAAATTGTTTTAGGTTGATCTTTATCATGGGCAAATACAGAATGATGGTCCATCGAATGTATCTTAGAAGTAGGTTTGGTGTATACCAGGCTGCGGGACGCCTTCCGCACAGATTAGAGAGGGCAAGGTACGTCCATAGGGTCCTCTAATTCTTGTACGTTGTAATTCTAAGACATCATAAAGTCTAGGAATCACGGGAGTGCAGACTGCATGGCATCGAGTTCTAATGAGCTGTTGGTGACTTAGTGATGTATTGAGGGCTTTCAGTATTATGCATTGTATCATAGGTTAGTCGCTGGTCTGTAACGAGCTGTGAGAGACATGTGATTGAAGATCTTGCATTCTCTGTTAAGTCCATAACGAGTCTGTAACGGTTAGTATATCTTTTGAATGATTTCATGAGATTTTTATTCACTGAGTGATGAACCGTGACTAGCAGCATTCTCAACGTGTAGATCTTTATATTCAGAGAAGTGGTCATGGTTATTACATGGAGCTGGTTCAGTGGGCTGTAGTTGTTCGCTAAGTTATGTGAGCTAGGTTTTGTAATGGTGCTCCTCTATGGAGCTGACTATGGGTCTGAGAGGTAATGCTTCTTTGTGTATTTTTGGGAGGCCGATCATCACATTGCGCGGGCATGAGCAAGAGATTATTCTACTGGTGATGATGTCTCGTTGGATTTCTTTGCGTTATATTTGGTTAGTAATTTTCTTTCGTGTTTAATTTTTCAGATATGTGGTTTGGGTCTGTGGTTATAAGTTTGTATATGTGAAGGTCTTGGAGTAGTTCTGTCAAATTTGTTGATAGTCTTTTCCTGTCCATCTACTACTCACAGTGCATTCCTTTGACTTGCATGACGGACGATAGTATGAATTAATGAAGACTGATTATCATTTTTCAAGAGGTTGTAGACGCCTCTAAATTCATCTTTTGCAAATTATTTTTTGGTTGGTTTTCGTGTAAAGCAATGTAAGATGAATATAGAGTCTTTATACGCTATCATCGGTTGATTAGCAGTATATCTGCTCCAAGACTTCACGAATACATGTGGTTAGCTGCATTGGGTACTCCTTTGGTTCTTGTGGTGTTCTGTTCATATGTGCTATGGATAATTGAACTCTCTTCCTGGGAATAGAATATCTGTTTCTGATTTTTGTTGAGTTCTCTGATTGTCAAAAAATTGGTCATATCTAATTCTTTTTTCAGGTTTGTAGAGTGGGTTAAATAAAGGGAATTTTATATTCATGGTCTTCTAATTTTTTAGAGTTCCTTTGAGAGTTTTTATCAATTTTTTTGGGTAAAGTGCTTTTAGTCACCTCATTGAAGTTTGTTTTAATCCTACTCCAAAGTAGAGAGGTGTCGATTTTGCCTGCTCATTTGCAGGTGTAGTGAGCTAGCATAATAACATCAAATAGAAACAGAGCACCCAGATGATAATCCCACTTGCTAATGAAGAGTCAGCTTGCAGTCGATGAATACGCACGCATCCTTCTTCAAACGAGCCAAGCGCATTGAAGAACTCCACACATGCATACACGAGTGTTTGTCAATGCTCATCAGCCCATTCTATAAACAAGATCAAAAGAAACCAGAACCCTGGTAAATACCCAATACATCAACTCCAAGCCAATGAACACAGACCCATAGCTTATAGGGCCAATCAGAATAAGACCAGCCTCAATTATGAACAGAGGAACTGTGAGACACCATCCACACAGAGGCCTGATATATGGCAGATGAATTCTGCGATGAAAACGTTGCTACAAAACTTAACAAGACTACAAGAGTAGGATAATAACCACGAAAGGAAGGAGACAACAGCACAATGTAAACCCTCAGCTAGAGATTAAAAAAACAAATTGATCTGATCATTCATGGCGTGAGGATAAATAAATCATGCCAGTATTCTATTATTTTAAGACTATTGAGAGATGGTAGTCATTAAAGACCTAGGAATACTATGCCTATGCTGACCTACAATTTCTTATGCCAGCTGCAGAGGACAACAATGAACACCCACCTGCTTTCAAAATTAACATTTCATAAGCACATAAAAGTACAGCAGCTACCAAACTATCCTGAAAAAGACAGAAATTGGCTTCTACACATCTAAAATGAAGTTCACAGTAAAAAGATTCCAATAGATCAGTTAAAACAAAGATTTGCTAGCAACTAACACCTGGAATTGAGCAGCAAAATCCACCCTCCATACTAGGATAGGATAAACAATTTACAACTTGGAGAGCGAAACTGAAAGCACTTACGAAAATAATAAATCTTCTCAAAGAACCTAAAAAAATTAGAAATGAACAAGAAAATTTCCCAATAACCCACCAAGTCAACACCCTGAAAAATTGTAATAACAACGTTTTCCAAAGAGGACCAACTCAACACAAAACAGAAAACAGATGTCCTATCAAAGGATTATATGCCATAGCACAAAAAATCCCAACAGAAATCCATCATATTCAGTAGGTGCAGTCCTAACAAATTAAATACGATAAGCGACAGATAAGAC
>BHFT01037629.1:0-33769 GCA_004320025.1 Laticauda laticaudata
AACCAAAGTTAACCAATGATGGAGGATAACTAAAAATGTATATAAATGCAAAGACTATACTCCAATAAAGATCATCAGCATAATTCAGTTGTTCATGATCAAATAACTCGATTGCTTCATCATTACAACAACTGGTTGTGCAAAACTTTTTCCAGTTGAGAATTATGGAGGCCACTGTGTTCTTAGAAGCCTTCAGTACAGCAGAATTTTTTTGTAGACTTCCCTAGATCTGTGCCTTGCAATAATTCTGTTTCTGAACTCTGCAGACAGTTCCTTTGACCTCATGGCTTTTGCACTTCTACAGTATGAATTGTCAACTGTGAGACCTTCTATAGCAGCCGTGGCCCACTGGTGGGTCATGAGAAAATTTTGATGGGCCGCAGAGAAATGTAACCCCCAGAGCATCCCTCAAAGCAATTAATCCGGGCTGCACAGAAACATAGGACTGCGCCTCCCACATGGCTCGTGGGAATCATCCCTGCCTACTCACTCCTTACCTGGCAAACATGCCTATGTTGCTATTTTTCTTTTTCTTCCCCACCCCCGACCATCAGCTGTTCTGCTGTGCCAGGAGATTTAGATTAGCTAGGAAGCAGGAAATGGTTGGATTTCTTGCTNCAGATAGATAGATCTCTAAATGAATCTGTGATTTGTGTGAGCAACTCAATCTGCCTTCTTTGCTTGATTTTGGGTAAAAGTTGGCCTTTTAAATAAAAAAAAATCAATATTTATATATTTATAATATTTACATACAAGCCATGCCCAACCAGTCACATGACCACCAAGCTACACCTACAAATTAGGCCATGTTCACAGAACCAGTTAGTGGTCCCTGGGATTTAAAATTATGAGTTTGGTGGTCCCTGAGGTCCAAAAGGTTGGCGACCCCTGTTCTATACAGAGGTGTGTGCCTTTACAAATCAGGTCCAATCCATTTAATTTACCACAGGTCAACTCCATTCAAAATGTAGAAACATGTCAGCCACAATCAAGAGAAATGGGGGACACTAGAGCTAAATTTCAAGTGTTTCTGCAAAGGGTATGAATACCTATGCCACTGTTATCTTTTTTTCCTTTTTAATAAATTTACAGACATTTCTAAAATCCTGTTTTCACTTTGTCATTGTGGGGCACTGAGTGTGTATTCATGAGGAAAAATGATTTTCAGTGACTAAAATCAGGCTGTAGCATAATAAAATTGACGGATATATAGATATAGATATCATACATTTTGTCTCATAGCAATTGCAACATTCTCTGATAGTGCAGATCATTGACAGCAGTCTATTGTCATAGATTGGTCCCTCTCTTATTGTATTCTAGCTTACTGATGTCAGTTCCCCCACAGGGAGATAGGGCCTGTTTAATTGGCCCACCTCCATCCCACATGACTGATGGATCTTTTGTGGTTCCTCCTTCTGACTTCCCTTGAAAATCTGTTGTGCAATTTGGATGAGGCCATAGTCACTACTGGAATGGGCAGATGGCCTCTCCCTGTGTATCAATCCCAGGCACACATTGGTTTACTGAGGACCTCTGGGAGATGAAGCATTAGAAGAAATCCTTGGTGTGCCATTGGAATAATCACTGTGTTTAATCAAACATGAAAAAGAGCCCAGCCTGGTATTTAGGGTAAGCCAGTCCCCACTTAATAGGCATGGCACCTGCAAGACTGACATGAGGAATTGTTGTTTGACAGATAAAATTGATTAGATCTACCATACGTTGGACATTGATAGGGCAGGTCAGACTAAGATGCTTAGGGTTTGGGCTTGTGATCTAATTTAGGACGAATTGGACTTGGTAATTCCTGAGGAAATGCCTAAGGTTCTCAGTGCTGTTAGTTCAACCACCTGTCTGCTGAGCCCTGGTCAATGCCATGGTTTTGGCCTTTTTGAGGAAGAGGATAGTATCTCTGCCCTTTAAAGAGATGATATATCCCTGTGATGACAAACCTATGGCATGTGTGACAAAGGTGGCACATACAGCCCTCTGTGGACATGCGAACCATCACCCCAGCTCAACTCTGCCACACATGTGCATATGCCTCCTGTCAGCCAGCTGGTGTTCGGGTCTCTGCTGCGCATGCATGAGGAGTAGGGAGTATACATGGGGGATGTACGTGTATTGCATTTTGGGGATCTGCATGTGCATGCTTTGTGCACTTGGTGCTGAAAAGGTTAGTTCTCACTGGTATATCCCTTTCTCAAGAGGCTGCAGTTGTACCCAATGGATTTTAGGTAAGTACTGTCCCATCTCCAATCCTCCTTTTTTATGGAAGGTTGTTGAGACTGTAGCTGCTGAGATCTCTGGATTAAGTGATTATCTAGAGAATTTCAATCAAGTTTCAGGATGGAGACAACCTTGGCTGTATTGTTGATACATTTAGGTGCAATGTATTCCAAGACTTTTCATCCATTCCATTGTGCACTCATCCTATCTCCATGATTTCTCAGTGACTTTCAATTCACTAATCATGTCTTCCTGAATTGGCTCCAGGGGTTGATAACAGGCATCACTTTTCCCAGGTTCTCTTCCTTCTTCAGGATTGATTCCAGTTGTCTCTGAATGGGTCACTGCCTAAGTCCCTTCTTTTCAAGGTGTCAACACTCCTTCTAATCAACCTTTACATGAAACCACTGGGTGAAGTAATTATATCTCACAACCCCTCAGCAATCCCTTAGGCTGGCTAAGTAAGGCTGTTAAAATCTTATCCCAGTGACGGCTGTGGAGGCCTAAACAGAAAGAAACCCACTCCAAGTCAGTACAACATTGAGTGGCTGTGGTGGGACCCTTCTATCTTTTATTTTGGGTAAGGTTCCACTTCTCCATTCAGGAGTTATGTGCAATTTGGGGGTTAAGTATTTGTTTAAAATGTTGAAAAAGGAAGATAAAAGGTAAATGGAAATGAAAATTCACACTTTGAAAGGAAAGAAAAATAGATAGAAAAAATATATAAAGAAGTGACATTCAATATTTTTATATATAATCAACTTACAACAGTTCGTTTAGTGACTGTTCAAAGTTACACTGGCACTTAGAAAAGCAACTTATGACCATTTTTCCCACTTATGACCGTTGCCATACATCCTATGATCATGTGATCAAAACTCAATGCTTGGCATATTTATGACAATTACTGTGTCCTTGGGTCACGTGATCCTCTTTAGTGACCTGACAAGCAAAATCAAGGGGGAAGCTTGTTAAGATTTACTTAACAGCCATGTTACAATCTTAAGCCCATGTCACACCGCCCAACGGATGCAAAAAGGACACAGCGGACGAGCAAAATGTTCCATCCGTTGTTATCCGCTCTTCAAAAGGGGCAAAATTTGTATAACCGGAGCCGGAAACACGTACGCGGGGAGCGACGCAGGGCGGATGCAGACAGCATGCGGAACGGAAGCCCAGCAGATGAAGCGGATGGCACATCCGCAGGCTTCCCGGGGGCCTCAGCAAAAGCGGATGCAGACACGGATTGAGCGGCATGCAGAGCGGACACGAGCGGATGAAGCGGATGCAACAGCGGAAGCCGAGTGGATGCACAGCGGAAGCGAACGGATGCCTGCGTTTAATTGCGAAATGCGGAGGTGGGGGGATGTATTGCGTAAGCCACCAGATATAAAGGGAAGCAGGCTCGCACATGGCCAATCCGAGGGAAAGACCTGCTGCTGGACACTTTCGAGTTCCTTGTGCATGCCCGCCTGCATGCCTGCCTGCCCAGCCTTGCTGGCCAAGCCTCATTCCAGCCAGCCTTGTGCCTGCCTGCCTTCCTGCCAGCTTTCTGCCAGGCTTCCTGCCACCTACGTGCCAGGCTTCCTGCAGCTACGTGCCAGGCTTCCTGCCAAGGCTTCCTGCCAGCCTTGGTTGCCTGCCTGGCCAGCCTTGCGTGCCTGGCTCCTTGCCAGCCTTGGTGCCTGGGCTTCCTGCCAGCCTTGGTGCCTCCCAGCCTCCGTGCCAAGCCAGCAACACCACACCATGGGGAGGAAGCGAAACGCCTCAGCCAACCTGCCGTCATCCCTGGCAAGAAGGGAAAGGGCCAACCTCCCGCCCCTGCCCCTGACTCTGCTTCTGCTGGGCTTCTGTCTGAAGCGTTCCTGGCGGTGGGCTTCTGCTGGTGCTGGGGCTTCTGCTGGTGCTTACTCTGTGAAGCTGCTCTGGTCCTGCTGGTCCTGCTCGAACCTGCTCGTAGCTCCCTGGACTTGCTCGTCCTGCTGCGTGCTCCTGGTCTGCTCATCCTGCTCGTCGCTCTTGGAACTTGCTGGCGCTGCTATTGTTACTCTGCTGCTGCTGATCCTGGTCCTGCTGCTGCTGCTACTGATCCTTGCTGGTGCCGCCGCTGCTGCTGCTGCTGCTGAATGATGATCCTGCTGCTTGCTGCTTATGATCCTGCTGGTGAGGATGATGATGATGATTCCTGCTGGGTGCTGCTGCTGTGGTGTGGAGGGCAGCCCCTACCAACTGGAGCCCTCTATGAGGGTCCATCTGGTCCTGCCAAAGGGAGGAAGAGCGTATGCGGACGCGGAGAGGAGGCAAACCTAACATTGAGGAGGCGCATGAGGATGAGGTGCTGGAGTGGCTGAGAGAGACATGACTATCTGTGGCGGAAGGGACACCGGCTGTACAGGGACAACCAAAAGGAAGCAGGCGCTTGGAGAAGAGGGCGGAGAGTATGGGTTACACTTCGGAGGTGCTCCTCGGCTGCGTGGGAGCACATGACACCTGGTATGGGAAAAGCATGCACCTGAAGAAATCTGGCCAGGCCACTGTGCAAGCTGACAGAGAGTACCTACGTCAATGGCAAGGTTGCAGGCTTTCCTGGAGGGTGAGATCTGCCACCGAGGAGCAGCAAGCAGCCCCTCTCATTTACCCTCTCTCTCGCAGCCTGCTGAGAGCCAGTCCTCTTTCCGGCCGAGAGTCAGTCCTGTATCCAAGGCAGGTTTCTGTGGAGCGTACCACCGGCGGAGGAACCGTGGACAGGTGTGGTAAACGTAAAGTGGAGAAGGCGTGGAGACTCCCTGGTGCAGGGTAAGAGGAGAAAGAAGAAGAGACATCGAGTCCACCACAGTCCCAGCCGCATCCACCCCCCCCAGCTTCGCCCTCCACAGAAAAGGCAGAGGAGGCCACTGCAGAGGGGCAGAGCCACACTGTCCTGCTGGAGATCAGGGACCACCATCCGCACCAAGCATAGATCTCCTCTCTCAGCTGGTTCACACCGACTCGACACCTCAACCGCCAAGCCTTCCTACCTATGTCAACCAGACCCTAGACATGGCGGATCCCAAGTACCAGGGTGGTTGAAGGACCGGATCACAGAGCTGCTTCACAACCCTTCCAGACCCAGAGGAACCTGCTCCACACAGTCCAGGTCTGCTCCTCCACCCCAGGTGTGTCCTCCCGTTCCAAGGCTTCCACAGGCCTCCACCTACCAGGCTACAGCTACCAGGAGGTCCAGCAGCACAGGCAGCAGCCCTTCCCACTCCAGGCACAGAGTTCATCGGCGACACCGTTGACACGGTCCCACTGATGCCGATGACCCACCCACGACAATGATGCCCTGACCAGCGATGCGACCCACGCTCAAATGATGCCACCCACACCCCAATCCTTCACCCAGCTGCAGAGCAGACAGCCCCACTACACTGCTCCTTCCTCCACCCCACAGCCAAGCCCGGCCTCAGTACATCTGTCATCAGTACTGGGGCTCACACCCCATGGCATGGAGAAGGACCTCTCAGCATCACGGGGCTGAGCCAGCTGTCCGACACCTTCCTACAACACACCGTCCCCTGTTGTCCTCTCGGGCCAGGCCACTCCAGCACCACCCACCACCACAGCACTAGACCCTTCACCCTGAGACTGGGCTCACACCTCCGGAGTGACCATATAAGAGTGCCAGAGACCAGGTAGCTGGCTACCTGTGGACTTTATTGAACACTTGACTTGGGTCATTTTTTGTTTTTACAGCTTGTTCATAAAGTTTATCCTTGATTCACACACTGCTTCATTTCTTTTTTTCAATAAAGTCTGGTAATTAAACTTTTAGAAATGGTTTAAGCCTTAAAATGCTTGTAAGGATGGGTTAAGATAGCAGTGGGTGGGTTAAGATAGCTCGTGGGATAGATAAGCCTCCAGATGCAAACATAGTGGACTGTGTGGTCCCCTCCAGGTGCCCACCACGCTATGGCCCTTTATTATCAATAATAATGGAATCAATCACATCCACACATTGAACACAAACACAAATCTTATTAAACGCCCTGACTGTTCACTGTAGGCCCCACCCAAATACATGGCCCAATCTCATCCGTGTGATGGAAGACAGGCTGAAGGAAGCATCCATTAAGCATCTATTCATCCTGTCTTGCACTCCCACTGGCTCCAGTTTGGGGGTTGCCAACCAGTGTTTCAGGAGGTTCCGCTGCTTCTTCCCTTCACGTGAGGCTCTGTTGGGGCCTTGCACATCCTGAAGTGTCTATCAGGCTTTCGCCCTGGCCTCCATTCCCCAGGCTTCCAATGTCCCCATTGCCTTGTTTGACGTCCACAAGCATGGTTCTGCAAGACTGGGTAGCGGGAGTGCCGCAATGAGCATTGTGCAGGATGCAGGCAAGCTTCCACAATCCTCCTCACGTCTCTGGGCGATGCTGCATGGTTGGTGAGAAGTACCTGGAACCCTGTGGGCCAGGATGCCCAAAGGGAGTTCTCCACCACCCGCCTTCCCTGGACAGCCTGTTAGGTGTGAAGATCCTCTCTTCACGGGTGAGGTATCTTGAGGTGTAGGGCTTCATGGAGGTAGTCTGAGGGAGGGAAGGCGTCATTCCCACGTATGGAAGTAGGGCACATCTTGCATGTCGTTGGGCAAGGGGCGTCTGGATCTGGGAAGGCCATGATGAGGTTGCCCTTCCAGCCCCTTCCTTGAGGTGACTGGCGTTGTATACCTGGCATCTGAAGATGAACCCGTAGCCTGAAGCATCGATGTAGCATGAACTTGTAGTCAGCATCGACCGTGGCCTGAAGAGGACGATGCTGAAGAAGCCTTGTAGTTTGAAATAATGTGGACCCTGACTTGGCTGGAGCTTTGCAGCCACGTGCTTCCCATCTATGGCTTCCAAAGGTGTGTAGGGAAGTTCCACCTCTGATACCACTGCTCTGCAACTTTCCTTCCATCCTTCTTCAGTGGAGGGGCACTGAGGAGGCTCCTCCTTTATTCTTCAATGATGGCCTGCACCACTTCTCTTGACCACAATCAGTTGATGGTGTTGTGTTGGCACCCTCCAGCCGTACCTGCTGGCTTTTGTGGGGGTCCTGGAGGCAGGGCTGTGCGCAGAGTGAGTGCCCCCGTTGAGCCAGGTTCCAGGCTGCGGCCGGAAGTTGGTGTTCTGTTTGTTAACCTGGTGTCAGCCGCTGCACAACTTCCTCAAACATGTCTGGCAGGCATCCTCATGAAGTTCTGGAAGCCCGAGTGTCTTCGTTCCTGAGCTCCACCATCAGCTTGTTGTACAGTCCGTCTTTGGACCCAGACTTTTTTTGGGTGGTCCTTTCTTCCCGTAGTAGAGTTCACAGATTCCTGTAGATGGTCTTTGCCACTTGTTGCAGAACGATGGTGGTGCCCAAAAGGACTGTTGTTTACAATCACAAGTGGACATGACTGGATGCTGGTGGAAGAGGAAGAGTTCAGATGATAGACTGACAGAGGTTGGCACACCTTGGCTGCTGTTCTGGAAAAGTGCAGATGCAGGCGAGTTGCTCCCCCTTTTTCATAGGCAGTATCAGGTGTCCCTTTGCATTCCTATAGGGCATTCCTGTAGGGCGATCCTGCTAGACCCACTCCTTAATATCCCTGAGACTAGTTGTTCCCCTCTGCAAACGTTTTATTCCGTTTTAGAACGCCTTTGTTTCCGCTTGGCAATCCGTTCTGCATCTGTTTCCGCGTCCGTCTCCGCTTCCTCCTCGCGTCCGAGCAAGATGCGAGTTGCAGCGGATTGCTCGCAGCGGATACTAGCGGAGATTTAGCGGATGCATAATGGATGCAGAATGGAATGCCGTTAGCGGCATGCAGAACGGAACGAACTGGCTACACATTTTCCATGCAAAAAGTTTTGGGCAGTTCAAACTTTTCAGAGCGTGATGTAAACGTCAATAAAACCGGCATGCGGACCGGATAGAGAGGAAGCCAAACGAGGCAGTGAGTACAAATCGCGCTTTTCCAATGGATGGCAAGCTTTTTTTGTCCGCGTTCTTACATCCTCTTTGCATTTCCGTTGGTATCGGTGTGATATGGGCTTTTACAATTGCAGTGATTCACTGAACAACTGTGGCAAGAAGAGTCATAAAATGGGGCAAAATTCACTTAACAAATGTTTCACTTAAACGATATATATTTTGGACTCAATTGTGGTTGTATGTTGAAGATTACCTGTAAATAAATCCAAATATTTGAGTAGGGTAAAAGCATGTATCTAATCACTGGTAAATAATTAAAAGGTCTACTAGAAAGATTGTGTATGTTCAGAATACAATGAGTGAGCAATAAGTACTGTTTAATATAAGGCAAAGGCTAGAAAAACCTCCTTCAAAGTAGCCCTCTTCACTTTCTCATTAGCCTTTCTTTCAGGAAGTTTTTAAACCTTGCCTTTTAATCCCTTTAATCTGTCTTTTGATGGGGTTTGAATAATAGTTTTAAATAAATATATATTTCATGAATATGTTAAGATATTTATTACAATTGTTTTGTGTTCTAATGTTTTAAGTTCCATTTTAAGTTACTTGTACTGTAACTGATATTTGTAATCTTGAACCCCTAGGTGGACAAGTTATGTACAGTATATCTCTCTCTCTTTTTTTTTTTTTAAAGAGCGCCCTGTNCTTTTTTTTTTTTTTAAAGAGCGCCCTGTTAATTAATTTAAAAAGCTGTAAATATCAGCACTGAAGAAGCTGATAACAAAATGCAGAATAAGGTTCCTTAAAACACTTTGCTCACCGGTATACATTTCCCAGTGTAATAACTTACTGGAAACACCTTTCATGAAAAGCAAGGCAGAGCAGTTTAATTCACAGGCTCGATTCCTGCAGAACCGGAACTGATTGCGTTCTCTGGATCTCTTAAAGAAGCCTAGTTACCGATTCTGGTCGAGGCATGATCTTCCCTTCCTCCTCATGCCATCAGGTTTAAACCGTTTTGTCCATCCAAGCGTTGCAATCTAAAGACGAGGCGAAGCGGAGAGGCTTGCGCCTTCAATGGCAACCAGGCTCCTGATTTAAGAGGCAGGTTGGAAGCAGAGCACTTCACGTTTTGAGGTCGGCAAAGCCTCCTTCTGTAAGAAGCCCTTTCGCTTTGCCCCACCTCTCCCAGCAAGATCATCTCGAAGGCGCTGCCATTTGAAGGGGAAGCGCGACATGCCCGGCTAAGGCTGAGAAGTTGCGCGCTCCTTCCCTTTCCTCAGTCCTTCCTCCGGCTCCTCTGTTTGGGCGAAGGACTCGGAGGCATCATCCGTTCCGCCCGCTGCCTGGGAGGGGTTATACTTGTGCCGCGGAGGTGGGAGGGAGCGACAGAGGGGAAAAAAAACAAAACAAAACAAAACACGGGAGACCCAGCAGCGCGGAGAGGAGAGGAGCAGCGACGGTTTGGGTCGGTCGGGGCCCGGGAGGCTGGCGCCTGTCGTCCCGAGTCGGGGATTCTGGGTGTCCCGCCAGCTGCCTGGGGCTGAGGCGGGCACGCGCGAGGAGCCGGGGGCGGGCGGGCGCGCGGGACGGGGAGGGGGTCGGTCCGCTGCGCTGCTTCTGCTGCATTGCAGCCTCCTTCCCTCCCCGCCGTCCGTCCATCTCTCCCTCCCTCCGCGTCTGGCGCGCTGTGCAATGGCGGCTCCCAGCCCTGGTCCCGGCTCTGGTTCCGGACCCGGGTCGCAGGCGGCGCAGACGACAGTCAGCAGCATGCAGGGTAAGGGAGCGCGCCTCGGGGCCCCCGAGCCACAATCCAGAGGCTCTATAGGCCGCGCTTGAACCACCCCTCACCGGCCCTCGCCTTGGACTCGCTTGCTCGCTCGCTTGCTTGCCTGCCTGCCTGCCTGCCTGTAGGGACAGGAGGGAGCGCCAGAGCTGGGTAAAGGAGGACCAGGCCTCTCTGGAGGATGATAGGCCTAGAAGCGCGTCCCGGGCAGGAGGAGGTGGAGGCTTGAGTTCTTCTCTGGCGAATCCGGGAAGACCCCCCCTCCCAAGCTTTACGAAGTGTGAATTTCGGGGGGGGAGGAGGAAGTGTGGTGTGCATGCAGGAAGGCGAAACGGTGGTGGTGGTGGGAAGAATGCTAAAAGAGATGCAAGGCAAGAGGAGTTTATGGGCCACGGGAACGAAGGGATGAACGAACTATAGTAGTATATACATTATTGGAGGAGGGGAGGGGGAGAGTCTATCTATCTATCTATCTATCTATCTATCTATCTATCTATCTATCTATCTATCTATCTATCTATCTATCTATATCTATCTGTCTATCTCTATCTGCAGAAAAACCCGAAAATACTCAGTCGAAAATAGACGATCATCAGAAAATCGGAGCTCTGAAAGAAATTGATGTGTAAATTTCCGGGAAGTGGAGCTTTTTTTTTTTTTTAAATGCACCGCGCGAGGTAAATTCAGGGAGCTTCAATCCCCGGAGAGAATTAGAATCTGGCACAGAAAACAGGGCTGTGTGAATGTAGTGGCCGTGAATGTTGAACAAACCGAGCGGCCGTTGGTGGGGGCTTATGTATGTGTGAAGTGTATGAAGGAAAGGGTTACGGTAGGTCTTCGGTAAGGTGTGCCGTGTGAAGCTCACTAGGTAGTAAGGCGTGTTTGTGTGGAGTCATGGAGGAAGCGGTGATGTAGCGTGATGTAGCTTTAAGAGGGTGAAATGAATAAAAGCGTGAGGCGTTCCCTTAAGAAATTCGAAGATAGTATGGTAAGTGGAATGTAAAAGGCAAAAGAAGTCGATTCTGAGCATTCCTCTTCATAGGAAGAGAAAGCAGATGGTAATAATGTGTAAAACGCAGTGCAAAACAGTGAGAAAGCTCTCTTTCAGGATCTGTGTATATGGGGCATGAGGTTGCCATTGTGTATTTGTGGTTAAATCCAGAAACATAATCCTTCCATTTACATTAAGATTTTAGATTCACCATGACATCTGTGTAAGGAAAACCATTCTGAAATGCAGCATATTTTCACTATGGCACAACTTAAAATTCTATCTTGACTTCCTAAATGCTCTATTTCTTACCAATTTGGTATTTGGAAATATGTTAGCATGGCAGTACAATTAATATGATAATAAATATGAGTTGTTTAGTACTACTGTACTGAGATTGCAAAATACGCATTTTCCTCAAGTCAATTGACCACTAATAGATTTTGGGCAGGAAGTTTTTAATCATGCAACTGCTGCTTTGGAATCACTTCTATGGAAAGAGTGCTATGTTCTGTAAAGCATATTAAAGATTTTGAATTTAATACCCGGAATTTCTATTTCAAGGGATATCTAATGTCAGGGCTATGAGCCTAGAAGAGTAGCTACTACTGGAATACTGATTATGCTAAATTGCTCAAGCCAGTGGTTGACTAAATTAATTACAGATGCCAGAAAACTCTTGATTGACAGTTGCATTAAAAGTGCACTAAATGTTTTTGCAACTCTCAGATAATATGGTATATTCTGCTTAATTTACAGATTTTGTGTTTGAAGCAGTGTACTACTGTACGCTGAAATATAAGAATGATCAAAGTAATATATTTAGGGTCAAGATGGTATTCAAAACCTATTTGAAGGAGAAATATGTAATACAGTATTTCAGCAACTAGATAGAGTAAGTCACTAATACAGTACATTAATTAACTTTTGTTCTGGTTTGTCTTATTTGGGATTAAATTATATGACAGTTTTGTCTCGCAAAACACATAGTATAAGTACATTGACTGTGCTTCCTAGAAATGCTGAGTGGTAATCTAATAACATCTGCAGTGCCACAAATTGCCACCTTTGATTAACTATTAAGTATAGTATGGTATTTGATTACCATGTGTAGCCAAATTTTGACTTAAATTTAGACCTACTTCTAATTTCTTGAAATAGGTATATCAACAAGCAAATTGACGGAGTGTCTTGCCATACAATAGCTTTTTATTACATGTCCAGTATCTTTTATTTAGAATCTTAATATAAATTTAAACAGCATAATAATATTCACTTGCTTATAAAATGTTACTATTTCCAGTCGTCTTATACACTGTGACAAGAAGAGAAACTAGGAATATTCTGTTTCTTTCATAGCAAAAAAGGACTTTGAGAATCCAGTATTTAATTTGAAGCAATTTCTCAGCATTTGGATGTTTCAGAAAACCATTACTTTGTAGCATTTATGTACTTCCGTGTTTTGTCTCAAAGTAAAGAATGTTACTTCCCCTGGATATTAGAAACAATATGTTGAATTGATAGGACTTTTTGATTTATAATATATTAAACTGAGAAAACATCTTGTTTAAAGTTGTTTACAAAATCTGCTTATTGTTGTGAGGCATTCTGTCCTTCAGCAATTTTTATATTTGTCTGAAAGACATTGTAACCAAATTGGAAGCTCTTAGTGTATTACTTCAAATAAATTATCTAAAGACAGATTGTCCTAATGGCTGCTCCTGAGGCTGAGGGATGGGGAACTAAGTTCTAAATACTTGAAGATTGCTGTCCTTTTTTCTTCTTCCATTCAATCATGTTTGTTTCTTGGAGATTGCCTGGACAGGTCCCTGCAGTTTTCTTGGCAAGATTTTTCAAGAATGGTTTGCAATTTTTTCTTCCTTGGGATAAGAGAGACTACTACATAGCACAAGGTCACCCAGATGGCTTTGGGCCTAAGGTGGGACTATAACTGAATCTCCCAAGGCAGATCATCACACGGTACAGTATAGCCAACTGTGATTAATGAAAATTAAACTGAATTAAATCATTATTTAAAAATAATTGGGAAAAATCCAACTTTATGCAACAAGACTTCCCATGCGTTACTTCTTCCAGAAATCTGCTATATTCTCACTGAAAATTATATACCTTCTAAAATTTATTGATAGTGATTCCCCATTTTTAAAATTATGTTAAATATACATAATTTATATGCATTATAATTGGTGGTAAGCGTGTGTAGAAAAGGCAAATTTATATAGTTCTTTATATAAGAATCAAATAGTTTCATTGTCTATGTAAATTTCATGCTATCATTCTAGTTTTTATCATATATTAAGTTATCTTTTTAGTCTCCGAATGTTTGTGAGATTTTTGGTGCTTCAATAGCTGTACCAGCTCACAAATGTGCTTCTCCCATTTATTTCAATGGTAGGTGACATACAGTTGAATACAAGGTGTATATTAATAACTCAAATGAGTAAGAAAGCCTGAATGCTTGATAGCTCTTACAGATCCTTGGATGCAAGTCATAAATTGTGGTTCAAGGTCAAAAGCCATTCTGCTGATCTCCCACTTGCTAAATGTATGATTCTACTGTAACAAGTATAAATTTGCTTTGGTTGCTGCCTCTTTTGGAGAAGATTTAATATTATGTTTCTTTTCCCTCCTGTATTCAAATGGTGAACAATACACACACATCCTAGATAAGTTTAGATAGTTTTCAAAATGAACCAAGAATGATGAATTACAAAGGAAAAGTATAGAGATGTGTAATGAAAGTATCCCATACAAAAGGTGGTAATATTCTCCCTCAAGAAACCATTACTGGATCCTACATTTATTACTGATTTTTGTCCAGTCTCCATTTGATAAGATTGCTAAGGGTTCTGGAAGAAGTTGATTGTTTGGACTTATTTGTATTGAATGATACAGGGACAAAATTGATTATGCTTGCCAATGAATTTTGACAGAACTAGTTGGGGTGATATGAGCATTCTGATTCTTAATGACTGTTGATACCACTGATCATGGAATCGCTCTAGATTGGCTATGAAGTTTGGTAGTTGGAGGTAAAAGAAGATTTTTAGGGCCATGTTGGTACTGTAGTGACTTGTTTTCTGTGACTGGTTCCAGATATGGGAGGGAAGTAGGGAGAAATTCAGCCCAAAACAAACCAGACTGCCTCAGGTTTTGCTTTTCTAGTTTCCCTTGTTTTAACTTCTACATTTGTTCAGCTTACTGAGTTCATGTATCAGCCTGTACTTAGTTGTCCAAGTTATTCTGCTAAATCTTGTTCCATTTCCTGGAAGCTGTTTGGATCTGGCTGAGAAAGAATATGCTTAGCATTCACAAAAATGAGTGCCTAATAGGTGCATGGATCTTCTGAGGATAGTGATTCTCTGTCTTTGGCTGTGGATAAATGTTACTTTCCCATGCAGAACTAATGCACAATTTGAGAATCTTTCTGAATTCATAGATCCTACTCAAAGATCAGATGGCAGCTATGGCCAGAACAGGCTTCTTATAGGTTTAGCTAGTGTACCAACTGTGTGATTTCCACTTTCTCATATGCATGCCGTGGTCACCTTATGTGTGGAGAACTGCAACATGCTGTACATTATTACTGTAGTTCCTCTTGAAAGCCATTCAGAAGCTACAGCTGTTCCAGAACGTAGCAGTGCAAGCAGTTTTACCCCTACTATATGAGTTGCATTGTTTCCATTAAGCTTTAAGTGTAATTCCAGATCCTGGTTATCACCTATTGGCGCTTGATGGCATAGGACAGGGGTGTCAAACTTGCAGGCCGCAGGCTGGATGCGTCATATGCTGGCCACGTCCATGCCCACTTTAGTGGACAGGGGAAAAGTCATGATACACCATTTGACACCGCAAATTTGACAACCCTGGCATAGGGCCTGGCTATTAGTGAGGCCACTTCTCTCTTATCACTAGATCTAACAGAGTTGGCATGCTTCATATTCTTCTATTAAGCAATATCTTTGTATAGGATTTATGAGGTAGACCTTCTTTGTCATAGCATTTGCTCCTTGGAATAACATCTCCCTCTACCTAAGGTTTGGGCTAACTTGATCTTGTAGGCCATTACAAAGTATTTGAAAAACATGGTTCTCCCCCCTCAATCCCCTGCTGCAAGTCCTGGGATAGGTCAGGATATACCCATTTGATGTACAATGTCTGGTTAGGTTATGTTTGTTCATCCCTGCTATTCCTATTATGTTCTCTGTCACATTTTGCCCTTTGTCTCTGGATCTTTGCACAAAGCTAGAATAGAAGTAATTTAACATAAAAAAGAGCAAATTAATTTCTTCTAGGATTGATCCCTTAATATCATTAAAATATAAGTTACAGTAATGCAAAATGTACTTTATTATAATCAGTTGTAAAATTTGAACATAGTTAAATATTCTGCCCTAGTCAGCAGTATTTAAAATACCTTCTTGTAGACCTGGGAAGCTTCATATGCAAGAAGTGGAGATTTTTTAAATATATATCTAACCTGCATCTACTTCTTTGTATTTTCAATGTATTGGTTCTGGTCTTGTCCTCTGGGGCAACTGAACAAGTGTACTCCATCATCTGCATAATGGTCTTTTTTAGATATCTAAAGACTACTACAAAATTATCTCTCTTTTCTTTTTCAGGCTAACCATACTGACTTCCTTTAACAATTTCTCATTGAACTCCGTTTTCAGTCCTCTCATCTTGTTTGTAGCCTGCATCCATTTTATCTGTGGTGGTTAGCTACTGTCCCTTGAAATAACAAACCAGATTTATGATTTTGGGAACAGTTTTAAACATTTCCATCTTTTTAAATTTTGTGTGAAAGCTTATCTTTCAGCATCCCTAATAAAGTTGATTTTTGTTTTCAGTCCTGGAGTTGACTGGTGGTGGCCTTCTAGCACCTGGCTGAGCTTGGCTAAGCTACAGACTCCCAAAATTTTGTTTGGTTTCCTGATACCATAGTTCAGCCAGACTCAGGATGGGGTAAGAATTTCCCTTGTAGTCCTTCCCTGGTGCAAAGGGCAACACTGGCTATAATAAAGGGGAATGTCGGCAGCAGTAAAGGGACCTAATTTTTTAGCAGCCGTTGGCCTCTCTGAACCAAAGTGCCTGAATGGGATGGCTGGGTCAACCCTGAAAGCACCTTTGGTATTACATAAGTAGAGTGGGACGGTAAATGTAGCACATTGTTTGCTCTTACTCAGCTTGTGACCTACTAAAATAGAAATTCTTTTTATGTGAACTACCGGAAAGCCAGGTCTCCCCCATCTAATATTTTCTCCCCAGAGCCAATACTTTATATTTATCCCTGTTAAAGTTCTTGTTTTAACTGACTGTCCAAGCCTGCATTTTATAATAATTCCCATAGCCATTAATCTAGGTAATTAATAAACATGGTGAACAATATTGGGTTCAGGATAGAGCTTTGCCTTTCCACTTGATGCCATAAGCTAGGGAACCATTTGTTGGTCTTTTCTAGCGATGGATATTCAGCCAATTATGCATCCATTTAACAGTTGTATCATCTGGTTCATGTTTTTACCAATTTATCAATAAAGTTATCATGAGAGACTTTATCAAATGCTTTGCTAAGATCAGAGATGTTCATGGCATGCCCCTGGATCTAGTAAGCTTATAGTAATTATAGAGTTTAAAGTACTATATCATGACACCATTGTAATTGTCTTTGTGTTGTTTACTTACAGCTATATTTCTGCTTCTTCCTCTCCCTGCATCTCAGTCCTGGTGCTCTCTTCTCTTATCGTATTATTTGAGTTCCATCATTAGTAGTCTTTATGTCTCCTTTAGCTCGGTTGAACTTCAGGGAGTATAAATTTTCATGTTTCAAATTATATATATACATATGTTTTCTTAAGTTTTTGCGGGTACTTACATGTATGCTGTTCAGCTTCCTTCGGGTATTATCCCACTGTGCATTTAAGAGTCTTGTAGCGATGTTTCCCGCAGAATCTCGTCTTGCCATCATCAGGCTTCTTCTCATCACAGACGAAATCAATACAGAAAACCTGATGATGGCAGATGAGATTCTGCCGAAATGTTGCTACAACTTTAAGCACAACTACAATGACGTGGGATAATACCCGAAGGAAGCTGAACAGCATACATGTAAGTACCCGCGAAAACTTTATATATATATATGCATGCTATGAGTGCCTTGATATGTTTCTAACTGGTGGTCATAGCTGAGAAATGATTATTTCCTTTTGATTTGCTCATGTTCCTCGATCCCTTGTTTTCTATTTGCAATCAGGTATTTGCATACAGGTTTTTAGAAGACTAATTATGGAGATTTATTGTGAACCAGTTTCAGTTTCTTGTTCACAAAAAAGCAAAGTCTTTTGCAAAGGTTTCCTGTTACTATTAATAATAATTCATGTAATAACATGAATAGAACACTTAACTGTACCTTGAGTTTATATAGAATTTTCAGATTGTGTACACACAGGAGTGCACATTGTCAAATATCAAGTGATGTACTTTCTTGCTATTGGCTAATATGTGTGTATTTATTTTATTTGTAAAGAATTTACAAATTTCCCTTTAGATTGAAACCTTCACTGTGATTATACAATAGAAAGACTAGTTCATATCTTCAATTTGTCAGATGCTGTGGTAGTAACAGTAAATAAAATAATCTGATACAATTTGGAGCAACTAAGTCCATTTGTGATGCTACAAGTCTTGAGTTGTTATTGAATCAGAAGCTCTCTATAATGTTTGATTATATTTATTGCTTATACCAGTAGTTCATTAAGTGTGACCTGAAATTATATTTAATAATAAAGATAGAATAGTGCATAGCTAAATAGAGTTTCATGTCATGACTAAAAGCTTTTTACAGTACTTTTGATTGTTATATTTTTTGCTTCTGAATTTTGTAGGGTCATATGGTGCTATTTCAAAGCTAACACATTTTCAAACATTTTATTAAATGATGGTAGCTGAGGTCACAAGAGTCATCAAAGAAGGGTACTATAAATTCTCGTATTTATATCTGCAGTACTGTAAAAATGCCCTTTAGTGCTTGCCTATGGATATTGTAGTACATTAAAAATTAGAGTTGAATTTGTCATTAAAATATCTTGGAATTCTATAGGTTGCCAAGTTATTACAATTTTAATTCTCAATCCTAAAATGTAAAAATAGTAGCTATTACCTTGTGCCATGTTTTATGCTTTCAACTACCAAAGAAAAGATGAGATAGAAATCTAAGAAATAAAGTATTATTTTAAGAGACATTGCCTGAAGAGGTAATGATATGTTTTCTGAATGTACTAGTCTCAGTTAATTTACAAGCAAGGGATTTGTACTGGATAGAACATTCATAAACCTGAGACATAAAATACCTGGAAAGGTAGCCTTAAAAATATGCAGAGAACGCTTAAGATAAATTTCTGTAGCTGAAGGAAAGGAAAATCATTCTTCAAACCAGCAAAAATAACATAAAGCAATTTGGTAAATTAACCAAACAAGGCAAAAATCAGTATGTGCCTAATTTCATAAAAGTTGAAGAAACAAAATTGGAATTTATGCAAAATATAATTCTGGTTATATGAATTACACAACTAGGGAATGGTATATCCTTCAAAACAGGGCTGGAGAACGATGGCCCTTTTATGATGTGTGGACATCAGCTCCCTGAATTCCTGAGCCAATCATGCCAGCCAATTCTGGTAGCTGAAGACAGAAAAGGGTCATCGTTCCCATCCGTTTTAAAAAGTTGCATATTGGTAGCAGTTTTCAGTTGCTACTAACAAGTATTGATACGTGTTCTCTGTTCAATCTATCTTCTAACTTCATCTGTATCTGTCCACAAATTTGAGAAGTCTTTCTCCAGTATGCCTATGGGAGAATCCACACATATGTGTTGAATCTGTCTTTCTGCCCAGAGCTGAGTCATCAATATTTGCCACGCCTCTTCCTGTCAGGCCAGGAAGTCCCCAGTCACGACTTTTTGCTGCTCATATCCAAAGCTTGTTTCTTGCTGCTGTCCTTGGTGACTTCTATTGTCACCCACATTTTGTTTTCTGTGCTGTCTGGCAATGAGCTGCTGCATTTATTTGCCACTTCCTTTGTATATAGAAGGATGTGGCATCTGCTAATATGCAGGTTATCTTGTTTCTTGCCTTTTAAATTGCATCTACCAGCACATAATCTGGCTTCCACACTCGGACCACTCTGTGATTATTGTGCCTTTCAGTCTGAGTGCAGTCATTAATTTAAAAAAAGTTTCTCATCCATGCATTACAATGAAACCTAACCTAGAAAAAACTATGTTCAAAATTGTATTTGTAAATTTCAGAATGTTGCCACAGTCTTCATATGGAAAACTCACTAGCTATTTTTAATTTTCTGCTTTTAAATTAACAACTAATATGCAACCTCTATCAGTTGATCTGATCTGGATGTTCATGTGATCCTTTACAAATGTTTTGGACAGAGTAGTTCAACAGTTTTTTAATAGATAAGCTTTTCCTAAGCTAAGGTACTTCAGATTCTCTGGAACTTCAAATTCCATTGCTATTCTGAAAATTATATTCTCAGTATAGGTTGCAGGAGTATCCTAAGGAGATTGCAATTGATACCAACAAGAAAATCAGTTATTAGAATTTGTTCTTTGCAATTCAGATTATTTTACCTATGTTAAACCTTTTATTTGGTATCTTAAGTTTTTTTGAATGAACGTTAAATGTGATTTTAAAGATTATGAACATCTGTAATTTCCAGTAAATGAACTAGAACTTATCTTTTTTGCTTTAGGCTTTCAGATAAACTTCTGTGAAAAAGCACAAAGTAAGATACATGTTTTATAGTATTCTGCTATTTTAATTTATTTTTAAATCATTCTTGGTATTGGGAATGTGTCCACTGTTGATCTAACTAACAGGCCATGCATTAATACAATGGCAGTGCTTCCATTTTTCATTTTCCAAAATGAGATTCTATTGTAAATCTTTAATTTATGTTATTTATCTTGGATAATAATGATAATTGTTCCCACAGCAATTTGCTTAAAATATATGTAATATTTCTGTCTTTTGGAAACTAAAAATGTATTTGAATTCTATGTAATATAAAAATACTTATTTTCATGTGATTGGTAGATATAAGTATTCAAGGAAACTACTTAAACACTAAAATGATTATTTCAGGGCTCCCCCTTCAGATATCAAGCTACCCATGGACTAATATACACTGCTCAAAAAAATAAAGGGAACACTTAAACAACACAATGTAACTCCAAGTCAATCACACTTCTGTGAAATCAAACTGTCCACTTCGACGTTAGCAACATGATGACAATCCAATTTCACATGCTGTGTGCAAATGGAATAGAACAACAGGTGGAAAGCAATAGAGTAGCCAAGACCATCTGCAGTTTGGTTCTGCAGGTGGGACCACAGAACCACTTCCAGTCCTATCGCTTCTGGCTGATGGTTGTATCACTTTTAATGCTGGCGGTGTTTCACTGTAATGGTAAGCATAACATAAGTGCTCAGGTAGTGCAGCTCATCCAGGATGCACATCAAATGTGAGCTTGGCAAGAAGTTCTTGCTGGTCTGTCAGCGTAGTTCCAGAAACATGGGATCATACCAGAGACAGCCCAGCACATCAGAGACTGGAAGAGCCGTAGGAGGGCAACAACTCAGCATCAGACCGCTACCTCCACCTTTGTGCAAGAGGACAGGAGGAGATCTGCACCATGCCCAAAAAAGACCTCCAGCGGAGCCAACAAATGTGCATTGGCTCCTCAAAACGATCAGAAAGAACTCCATGAGGTTGGTATGAGGGCCCAACGTCCACACGTGGGGGTTGTGTTAGAGCCCCAACACCATGCAGTACATTTTGCATTTGCCACGTAGAACACCATGATGGCAAAGTTCACCACTGCGCCCATGCTCCCTTCACAGATGAAACAGATTTACACTACACGTGACAGATGTGACAGAGTTGAACCCATGAGAATTTTCTGTCCTGTCTCGCAACATCTACAGCATGACCAGTTGGCAGTGCGGTCAGGGTAATGGTGTGGGTGCATTTCTTGAGGGACGGCACAGCCCTCATGGGCTTGTCAGAATAGCCTGTATTGCCATTATTACCAGATGAGATCCTCAGACCCCTTGTAAGACCATATGCTGTGGTTTCCCTGGGTTCCTCCTATATGCACGACAATGCTGGACCTCAATGGCTGGAGTGTGTCAAAAGTTCCTGCAAAATGAAGGCATTGATGCTATGGACTGCCCGCCCGTTCCATCAGACCTGGAATCCAATTGCACATCTGGGACAGTCATGACTCGCTCCATCCACCAATGCCATTTGCACACAGACTGTCAGGCAGTTGGATCTTTAGCTCCATCCAGTGTGTGGAGGAGATCCCGTCAGGAGACCATCTGCACCTCATCAAGCATGCCCAGGCATTGTAGGAGGTCAACAGCACTGGAGCCAGGGACACACCTACTAGCCTTCATTTTACTTGGTTTAGAAGACATTCACATCAAAGTTGATCATCCGTAGTGCTTTTTTCCACTATTAATTGTGAGTGTAACGCCAAATCCAGACCTCCTGGGTTGCTAAATTTATTCCATTGATAATTTTTTGGTTGATTTGTTGTTCAGCATCAACTATGTATTGAACAAAGTGATTTAAAAGAATATTTCATTCATTCAGATCTAGGATGTCTTATTTTTGTGTTCCCTTTATTTTTTTGAGCAGTGTATTTGGTTAGATTATCATGAGGTTCTTTTATTGGAAATGTTGGACATGGACCTTGGATATTAAGCATCTAAAGAATATGTGCTATCCTTTTAAGTCAAAACTCTCTCTTCGTAGGTTTTACTTGAAACCTCGTAAACACATTCAAGCTTCCCTTTTCATATCACCCATCATTTGTCCTCTGTTTATAACAGCTTTCCATTTGATACATATTGTTGCATTCCAAGAGCCCATATTTGAGATAGCAAGATTTAGAGAATAGGATTTCCAGTGTGAACATTTGCTATGTATGTATATAAGACAACAATAAAAGGAACTAACATGCTCATCCTAACCCTATCCTTCAATATGAATATAATCTCCCAATATGCAAAAAATGTGTGAAGATGAGAAAAAAATTATGATTTATATCACTTTTTATCTACCTCAGAATGATGTGAAACATGACTTAGTATATGCCATTAGTCTGAAATATCTGTAAAGCTTAAATATTTTAATCAATCCTTGTCAGATTGTATTTGGATGATTAATGGAAGCTCTGCACCATTTTTTTTCATTTTTTCATCCTCTTATGGCTTTCATTTTTAATTGCTATGTACATTATATTTTTATAATTGCCTGCCATGATGTAGTGGGAGTTCTGTTGAAGAACACATTTTTTTTTCTCTGTTGGATAAACTTACTTAAACATATTCACCCTGCATATAATTTATATGTTTTTTCAAAGTTAATAAATATGCCTATTTAAATTAGAAGTGATAAATATTTCTGCAATAATTGTGGATGTTCAGTAATTTGTGACATAATTTTATCTGAGATTTCTGAAGAGGATCTTTCATTATGGGCAAGAAATACAAAGACTAATAAAGCATCTTTAAACAAATAAGTTAGATTATAGTCACATTGGGTTTCCTTTGGTTAATTAGTTTGAGATGCAGGATATGAAAAAGATGCTGCTGCAGAAGAAAGTAGAAACACTGAAGTAAAGTGCTAAGAGAATTTGCATAGTGTTTGGGAGGGGGGGGTCCTTATGTTTACTGTTCCAACAAGACAACCATTGTTCTATGGAATGCTGTTTTCCTCTTGTTCTTGCAGACTGTGATGTCTACATGGATAACAAACTTGAGTTCTTAGACAAGTTATATGGAAAATATAATTGATGTAGCTGGTAATTGTCTGAATAGTTCTTTAAAGTAAATGGGAACCACATGGTCCAAGATCAAGATTTGGTCCCATGGTATGGACAATTTTTGACCTATTGCTTGCCTATTTGACCTATTTTTGTTTAGAGCAAGAGAAACTAACCAAAGGACTTGGCTTCAATTTGTTTTGAGAGGGCTTTCCCCCTTGGTACAAGTAGCAGTTGTAGGCTCCTGGTTGAGTTAAAAGCAGAAACAAATGTTTAAAGACATATTTCCTCTGCTGCACCTGATGTGAGTTCCTCTGCCCTTCCCTATTTCAGATTATTATCTAACATTGAAACATTGAATTTTAGCATTGTGTGGCTTCTTCCAATAATAAGATGTTCGTATAAAATAAGACTTTCAGTTGCAATCTCTCTCTTTATTTTCTGGTTATTATGTTCTATATTGATATAATGTTTAATTGTATACCACCATAGATAGGCTTTTTTTCCACAGTTGTCAGGCTGAGTCATATAGGTGTCCTGTTCTTAGGAATAAGACATTGAAAATGACATTAGTATAGGCTTTATTGTTCACCGGAAGGAAGGAAGACTAAATAATTTAAATTATTAAATAATATTTTGGAATATAATTTTCATAGCAAGAGCTTGCATAGTTAAGAAAACTCATCAATTTTGTATGATGTGTCTGGCCATGAAATAGTTTTGCGGGCATTTTACAGCTTTTTGTGTTTTTTTGTACAGTGTATTCTGTTTATACAATAATATATTCTATAGTGTATGAAAGAAATGTGCCATTTCCAAACAGCTTTAGAAATTTGGTTAAATCAATTAAACAGAACATCATTCCATTTAAATACGGTATTTTCCATTTTTTCTGGAAGCTGAAAAGAGATCAAAATTGTGTAATCCTTTCAAATTCAAGGTTAACCACAAAAAAAGAAAAGATAAAAAGCTTATGAAAATTTATCAATATTTCATTTGAGAAGGGGATAACATATACTGTACAACAATGTCCTCAATTATTTATTTAACAAATTTATATAGCTGTGTCACGAAACATGACTCTGAGTGGCATACAGTACATAAAAACAATATACAGTACATCATAAAATACTAAGTAAAAACAGAAAAAGATAAAATATAAAGGTATATTTATTTAAAACATGTATATAGTTGGAGGACATTGAGTGGTGCATTAGAAAAAAACTTAGAAGTAACATCCTAATTCTGATCAGCCTACTTATTAAAACACAGTTTTTCATCTTCTGTAAAAGTTTTGTAAAAAAATCAGTTTAAGCATAGAAACTATGTATCTTCTTTTTCCAGATTATTTTTGATAGAGATTGTTTTTGTATATACACACACACACACACTTAACCCACACACATATGCATATTATAAAACCCAATCGTTTTATATTTTGCTATAATTTCTGTATGCTAGTAGGCCCAATTTTGCCCTTATTATAAAAAGTGGAGGATTGCAGGAAAATTTTTTATTGAGAGATATATAACAAATAATGTTATATTTACATAATGTTCCATTATTCTGTTACATCATATGAACATAAGGCAAGAGAGAGACATAAATGAAGAACAGTAAATCAAACATTTAACCATATTAATGAATGCTAGTTTGCTCACTTCTTCCTTTGTTTAATCAGTCACTATGAAAAAAACTTAGTAGAGATTTCTTCGGAAATGTAATATACCTGGCTTTCTCCAGTAATTCAATATAAGATAATTCTGCAAGATTCATGTAATCTTCCTTTTATTCTGCCTCATGGCTTCATTTGTCACTGTTTTCCTCCTGTTTCATGTGTTATTTATTGATTCTGTAAAGAAGAGATAGTATTATTTGCATCTGCTAAGTGTTCCCAGTTGTTCTTCAGAGAATTTTCTAAGGACCGATGCAATAAAATGTACAGTAGTATTTAAAAGTTTGTGAATCCTTTTGTATTTTTATATATTCCTCATATTTTAAGATTTTTGATCTTCTATAGCAGGGATGTCAAACTGGCGGCCCGCAGGCCAGGTACAACACACACACGCCATGGTCAGCTGAGCTCTGCAAAGGCAAAAAATGTTATGATACGTCCCGTGATGTCACGTGACGTGATCGACTTTGACATTTGTGCTCTACAGTGAGGGATCTACTGAAGCATTTTGCCTTTTCAATCTCATTTAGCTTTTCAATCTAATGATCTCCAGTGAAGGAGAATGTATGTCTTCACAAAGCAGTCCACAGCTCTTACTGTCATGAAATTCTTTCTCTACTTTACTTTAATATAAATCAACTTTTGTCCACTTTTATGCTTTATTGATAGAGATTCATCAATTCTGAAAAGTCAATGGGGAAGCCAGATTCACTTAACCATGTTAGTAACTTAACAATTGCAGTGATTCACTTAACTACTATGACAAAATGGGGCAAAATTCACAACTTGCTTATCTTGCTTAGCAATGGAAATTTGGGACTCAATTGTGGTCATAAGTCAAGAATTACCTAGTGTATTTCATTAAAAAGTATATGCAGTAAAGTGTTTTATGAGCATATTTAATGTTATTGTGGATTTAAATATCTCTCAAGGAACATGTACATTAAATTTTAAAAAAGGCACCAGGCACTTGACTGCTCATAATAGATATTATTATGCCAGGTATTACATGCCATATGTTATACTATGCCATGTTTCTTACAAACGTTTTGTTCATTTCAAGGCCACTGATTAAAATGTTACAGCACAAATTCTTTGCAACCGTGGTAAAAAGTCCATCTTTGCATCAATCCCATTGGAAGGGTCATTTGCATATTCACGTGCATGCACATCCAAATTTGGGAAGTTCTTCACACAAGATTAGTACCTAGCTTTTAACTCAAAAGTACAGTATTTTTTACTCTGGATTTTCACATTTCCTGTATTAATTGGCCATGAGAACAACAACCTGGCACATTCACATTTGTTTTCTCAGTAATTATAGGTATTAGTAATTCCCACAAATATTAAATTTATTTGGTTTGGGTTTGGAATTTTGTGGTTTATAAACCATAATTTATGGCATAGGCATTTTAGATGAAAGAAACAAATTGTGTTTTGTTCAATAAACTGTGATTAAATTATGGTTTATTGCATATAATCACCAATAACACACTCTTTATAACTATAGTGACATATGCACTTGTTCCTTGAATCCCATGCTATCCATCAGGAAATGGCAACAGAATGTTCTTCCCATTTGCTAGAAATCTTAGTCAGGTTTTGTGAATGATTGCTCAAATTATTTGCAATCCACTTGTGACCTTTTTCTTTTAATTTGCTCTCATGTTCTACACCCTACATCTCATAATTATAACCAGTTGGTGTTTGTTTTTTATATATAGTTGTTACATTATAATCATCTTATTGAAAATCCAAATAGAATATCTTTACTATTCACTTTTGAAAATAATGTAATTTGTTTAATACCCCAATAAAAGATAAATCTAGAGCAATCAAGTTATTTATCAGATGCAGATTTGTTTTAAGCAACTTAACCTGGTGCTAAATATGAAAAGCGTACTGTTTTTGTGAGTGATGTCATAAAAATTATTCAGTGGTAATCCGAACTGTTGCAAAGAAGAGGCTATTATGCTTCCTGTTTTATTCTAATGTTTTTAAATAGTAATCTATGTTCTCTTCCCGACAAGAGTTTGTGTTTATTCCTCAGGTAAGCGCAGAGCACTGAAGCTGAACTTTGCAAATCCACCTTTCAAATCCACAGCACGATTTACTTTGAATCCTGGAGTTCCATTTCAGAATCCACACATGTGAGTATAAAGTCAGAAATTCCACAAGCTAGAACTATTGTCTCACACATATTTAATTCAAATCACAAAAACATTTATTTGGACTGAGATTTTATTTCTTCTGTCTACCTATCATGTATTTTGAGAAATTAAGAATATTCTGCTTTACTCTTACTTAAAGTATTGTTTTTGAATGTACATAAAAACTGATGTTATTTTTCATTGAAATATTCCCTTATGATTAATTTCATTAACTGAGTAAACTGATTAATGCTTCTATTTTTCAAGTTCATTATATTCTTACTTTCTACATTTAGGCATTTTATTCCTAAAAAAAAACTCTTTGAAAAATAAATCCTGATAAAATACAGATTTCCAGGAATTACGTTTTCAAGACTCGCCTTACATTTATAAGTAAAGTTAACCGATATATAAAACAATTGGACATTTAATGGAGTAGGACATATCTTGAAATTTGGTCTGTTTCCTCAAGCTGAAAATGTAGTAAAATCTGGAATTTTTTACATTTAATTTTAAAAATTCAGATTTTATTGAACTTAGTAAGAATCTTTATATATCTTAAGCCCATGTCCCACTGCACCAACGGATGCAAAGAGGATGTAAAATGTTAAAAAAAGCTTGCCATCCGTTGGAANCCGTTAAACGTCTGCTGTATCCTCTCTGCATCCTCTGGGCATCCCCTCAACTCACATCCATTGCAGCTGAAAACGGAAAGAGGGAGGAAACAAAAGGTACATGGAACGTCTACACAGAGTTAGTAGCACGGAAATAGAAAGGATGTGCAGTGAACGGTTTGCATCCGATATACATCCGCTAGGCTTCCTATGAACATCCATTTAACATCCCTGCTACATACTACCCACGTCCGTTCTTTTCCGTTCTGCTTATGCAAATTTTCACCACTTTTTGGAGCGGATGACGATGGAGCCACCCCCGAAATTTTGCTCATCCGCTGTGTCCTTTATGCATACGTTTTGTGTCCGTGGGACAGGGCCTTAAATTCCTTCAAGTGTTTTTACTGTGCAATATGAAATGCTTGTGCTCTGCTAAATGGATTGGTGCCTTTTTTCCCTATAGTTCAGAGTTTTTCATTTTCTACAAATAGCAATTTTATTGTTCTGCCTTGTTTCAGTTCTATATTTAGAGCTGAATAGAGATATCTATATATCTGGTCACATAATAACATTACTATTATTGCTAAAATGATAACAGATGTGGAAAAAAGGTATTCCTCATAAGGAAGTCGGTATAAGGATATATTTAAATGAGGAGATCGAAAAGTTAGAAAACATGATATTAAAAAAAATTCTTAAAGAATTTCAAATTTGTCTTTTAGATTTGTCTGTCATGGTTTTTTTTACATCCGACAATAAAATATGTGAAATCTCCAGACTTCAGTCTTTTCACACTGGCCTCAAATTTTCTGTGCCTTCTTTCTTCTCTTTTTGATAATTTTTTTTCTTCACAAGAAATTATTTATAGTAGGCATCCATCAGTTCAGAATATTTTCTTTACCAATTATGTTTTCATCCAGTGACTTATAAATTAGAATTTCTCTTTGTGATAGTGGCTTTTGTCATAACAGCTAATAAGTTCAAATCCTGATCTCCTTAATTTCCCTTAATGCTTCTGGAAATATTGCTATGTTCTTTAAAGCTAAATAGCATTATCAAAATAGGAAATGGAAAAAAGCTTTTTCTATAGGAATTAACTTTCAAAGACTATAGTGAATTTCAGATTGTTCCAATCCAATTCCTGGTGCTTGACATAAATACATCATTGTTATTCCTTTTCAGTGAATAAATCTATTCCATACTCTATGACAGTTTGTATGATATAAATTGCATTGGGTAATTAATAATCAGATCCATTGTATCATTTTTCTTGCTATAGATAGATTCCCCTTCTTTGAGAAATTTAGGTTACAAATTACAATTGTCTGATAACAAGTTCCATTGAATTCAGTGCACCTACTTCTGTGTATATATTTGTGTAATTGCACTGAAGTTTTCAAGGTTAAATACTTTTGTCATGTGTTCATCAGTTACCTTCATTTTTAGGATACCATAAGTTCACAAATAAGACCTTTTCATCTAGAAATTTTTCACTTATCTTTTGAAAACCTTTATGGTTAGTATTCTTGAATTGTTTTAAGTTGATTATTCAGAATCAGATTAGTATATAGTATTAAAAGACTATGGACAAGAGAGACCAAGACTTTAATTAGTTGAAATTTACTTTCCAGTCTTCTAGATTTTCTTTAAAAGTTAATTGCTCCTATTGATTCTAAATTGAACTTCAGTTCCAAACAACTGTGTTGATAAGTCTTGTGAAACAATGTTTCATTCCATTTATAAGAAAGCTAAGAATAGAATGGTTCCTTTTATGAAGCAGGGGTTTTGTGTCTAGCTGCACCATTTTGGAAGTTTAAATTGGTAATCTTTGTTTCTTTCAGGATAATAGAGAAGGAAATATTCAATGATGTGTATATTCTTCAAAAAATTATCTGTAGATATATTTTCTTAGTTGCAAAATCTGGATTTGCTTAGGAAGCATGGATAAATTTAAAATTCATTTCTTTATATATAGAAATATATCTTCTTTAAACCTCATTAATTAAAAATCTATTAAATTTGGCTGTGTCAGTAAATATGACACAGCCAAAGTATGTTATTTTTTGTTCCATCTTGAGAAGTTATATTTCGTTTTGTATTGCAAATGTTACTTTATTTGTTGTCTTTGTGATTATAATGCTGGATAACATATGTACAATATATCTGAATTGATTCTAGAATATGAGTTTGACAGAAAACTGTTTTATTATCATTTATTGTATTTGAATATTTTTCAGTTGTGGTTATTAGCATTTGCTCAGAATCATTCTGAGTTAGTTTTTCTGAATTAGTTTATATAATATCTAGAGTAGATCTCCCCCCGCCCCGGTGGTGTGGTTTGATAGTTCATGGTTTTTAAACATAATTTACTTTTCCATTGCTTGTTTCACCATGTACTCTTAATATGGGCAATCCTCCACTATGTGAGGATTCATATAAGGACTGTATCTCATTAGTATCATTTCTCATATTTACATATATTTTGCATCTGTTGCTTGGCTGCAGTAGTTTAGATACAGATATATTTATAATCAACCTTTAATAAAATGTACTAAAATTATTTTGAAGGCTGGACAGATCAATATAGAATATTATATACAGAAAACAATGTATAGAATATATACATATACAGAAAAAAGGAAACGACACTAACACATACTGCTGTAATAGTGATATGAGCTTGGGGCAGAAACTCATTTATATCTTTACTATTGGTAATTTAAGAAGCTATGATGAATTAGATAGAAAACAGAATATGGAAATACTAATTATGCTTCTGGCTTTCTGTTGCATTGCTTTATTTTATGAATTTAAAATATTGGGCATAAAGCCTTTAATTTCAGCATACATTCAGAGGTGAGATCTAGAAACATACTATGCAGCTATTTGCAGAACTGTGTCAGAAATCCAGGAAATATTTATGCATTTTTCTTCAAAGGGGCATCATTGTAGTCTGCAGGATATAAATTGAATCTCTGATCTTTAGAATTCATTAGATTTTGATTTGGCTGCATTCCTTCAAAATTTATTTTCGATTATCATTTCATAATTGCTATTAAGTCATTTATGTTTTCTATTTTTGCTTAACACTATTGAACTAATCTCAGTAAGAGAGGGCAAGAGATGATGTAATAATTTAATCTTTGGTTTGTAAGTGCCAATTTATGAGCTTTTTTCTAAAAGCTATTAGTTTCTCTTCAGATACAGAGTTGGTCAGATTATCCAATGAAAATAGCTTTGTAGAAAGAAATGTTACCCCTAATTAGTGTTGGCTTGCTAAAATAAAATTAATTTGGTCAGGCTAATATATTAAAACAAATAATGAAAATGTACAAAGGTTCTTGATTATTGGCTGCAAGATGCTGTTGGAATTCTCAGAAGTTAACAATCCCTTTAGATCATCTTGTGGCAGTTCAAATTAAAAGTGACTCTGCTTTCATTAAGCAATATCAGGTGAGATATGGCATTAATCTGGGCCATAAATATTTTTGTATCTAAAATAAAAATAGGTTATTGATATTTTAACCTTGTAATTTTTCAGCGTTCCTTTGGAGTCCCACTTGTTGGCTCAGTATCTGAGTTGAGATGTGCTGTAGAAATATGCCAAAATATTCTGAAACTCTAGAGAACTAGCAATTTCCCATGAAAGGAGAAAAATTAATAGCATGCATATTTCAAGGATTCAAGCAACTATATTCCCACTTTTTAAAACTGACCATAATAAGTAAGGAATAAACTGAAATCTTCTATCATGCCTGAAAAATATATTTGCAGTAAATTCCTTTTAAGAATTATATGAAATTATCATATTAAAATAATAATTACTGCTGAAACAATTAAAGTATATTACTTTGTCTTGAACAGTTGGAATGCAGGATTAGACAGATTAATTACTATATTTCTTTAATTCATGTCTAGTGCCATATGTAAGTAACTGTATTTGAGTATTTGAAAGGACAGATTCAAATGTGTCATTTTAGGAATTGTGATGACTCTATATGATGTATCAGTCTTACTGTTGTAATCTTTAGCTTATCTTTGGACAAGTTGCCTCAAAATTGAGTTTTCCATATGTATTGTAAAAAAAAATAATCCAAAAAGAATAGTTGGCTTCTCCCACATACTCCCATTCTGTTAAAATTCCACATATGATTAAGTGCTTATTCTTTCTCTTTTTAAGTCTCTAGTTGGATTTTATTTTTAAAAAATTCTCAAAAAATATAAAAAGCATTAGCTGTCTTTTTATACTTGCTAAGCAGAACGCTCAGGAGATTTTGATATTGTCATTTCTATGTGCATTACTTCCTGTCTATTTCTATGGAAAGATTCTTAATACCCCCCCCCTTCAAAAGTATGATGAAACAGTATGAAAAAAATACAATATGTCATTAAGATAGTTTATTAGTTCACAAACAATTCAACTGTAGTTTATTCATATGTTAACCAAAGGTACTTCACTGCAAATTAAAATGTAATTTGCTTAATCTAAAATGCTTAGAAGTTCAAATAGATTTTCATATGACTTACTTTCAAGTAAGCTTCAGATTGTAACATTCTGCTTTTATTTAACACAGTGCAGTTTAATGTACATTGATTTTAACAAGGCTTTCAAATTAACTTAAATACTATAGTGTCTTTTTATTTTTCAAGTAGAAGCATAAAGAAGATAAATAATGTGTATATTTTGTCTGAAGCAGGCTTTCTTCTCAGTGACTTTCTACGCATGTTCTTGCATTATATGGTAACAGCACTATGTTTTCCTGTCATTTTTATAATCCTTTTCCTGGCTGAAGTGATACTCAAGCAACAATGGGTAGTAATCACATTGCCCCCTTCACCTTCAAAAGGAGAGAGGCGGAGATGATCGTGAAACTTTCCAGCAGGCTACAGTAAGCATAACTGTGTGTTAGCCCATAATATGTTAATAATAGCCAAAAAGAGATCATCAGCTACAATTATAGTACCTTGCAGGAATTTTTCATATCATGAATTAATACAGCTGTAAAATTATGCAAATGACTCAATTTATATACTTATTTTTACCTGTATATGAATGAACTTATTGTTGTGTTCATGTCACACCAATAGAACAGACACAGTACTGTCTGTTCCTTTTAACTCTCACTGGCATTAAAATGATTATTATTGTGAAAATAATAGTATTTTTCAAAATTACTTTGTATTGAGTTACAACAGTCTTCTTTTAAAATTAAACACAATTAAAGGCAAAACATTTAAAGAACAGAAAACAATATATGACGCAGTGCATAGATGTGATAAAAGCAAGGATGATTTGCAAAAATGAAAAGATTGAGAGGTACAGTGAATGATGTTGGTAAACTAGATTTACTTACATTTTCTTTTCATCACATTCCTTTAATTCATTTGCCATATTATTCCTTTTCTGAACTCTGCATAATATTGGTTACTTTAAAACAGTTGTATGAGGGTTATATATGTAACTCAGTAATTTGTTTTATTTATAAGATTAAATTTCGATGGAATTCAGTTCATTTCTTCTTTAATGCCAACAGGCGGTTCTCAAAAAATAGTTTTCTTTGACAGCTGAGCCTTACATCAATGTAAAGATCTTGCAGATTGCAGACCTTCATTTGCAGATCTTGTCTGTCCTTTTAAAAATCATTGTATATTTCATAATAATACATCCTTAAGATATCATGTTCATAATTAAAAGTGGATGGTTGCAAAGGACATAGCTGAGAAAAAGATGTGATTGTTTTAAAATTACCAAATATGACAAGAGAATAAAATGAGTATTTCAGTTTTCAATTTATGCTTAGTTCATTCACATACAGAGGTCTGGATATGCATGTAATTTGATAAATAAATATAAAGAAATATTGAATACACTTTGTACTTATTTGATAAAAAATTTGCACTTTATAAATGGTAATGAGTGAGTTCAGTGTACTTCAAACGAACAGATTTTATTCTCATGGAATATACTTTAAGTATTAAAAAATATTTTTCAAATAGATATTTTAATTTTATTTAAATGATATGTCAATTTCTAAGATTCAGATTATCAGAGGGAACCATAATAAAGTGTTTAGATAATAACACTAAAGTTAAACATAATACCAGATTAAATCTAAAAATTATATTTATTCAAAAAGATTCCTCTAAAACTTACAAACTTACAATCTATCTTTCAATAGGAGTTACAGATAGATTATTAACAATTTTGTAAAATTATCAAGTTTAGAAAATGATGAGTGAAAGTGCAAGTTGTATCTGCTAAACACATTTAAGATTCCAGAATGTAGAGGAGTCTAGGGATGAAGACCTTGAACAATTGATGGCAAAAATACTGGCTAGACTGTTAGATAAAGAAAAGGATGACATTTTAAAAGAGTTTGATGAAGTGTATAGGGTCAGTACTAGCTATGCGAGGCGCCATAAATGCCCAAAAGAAGTTCACATACGCTTTATGAGAAGGAGTATCCGCAATATTATTTTTAAGAGATCTAGAGATGGAACAATTGTATATAAGGGCAAAGAAA
>BHFT01037631.1:5189-104553 GCA_004320025.1 Laticauda laticaudata
CCCCCCCCCCCCCCAAAAAAAAAATATCCTCCTTTCTTGTGGAACTTGAAGCAGGCTTATCTGAGGGTGTCTTGTCCTCCATCTGGACATTGTCTTAGCTCATATGTTGGGTTAAACCAGAGGTGTCAAACTCAAGGCCTGCAGGCCAGATCCGGGCTGCAGGGTACTTAGATCTGGCCTGCGGGGCTGCCCTGGAAACAGTGAAGGACCATCCCACAATGCTTGTGCCAGCCAAAGCAGGCTCCTGAGCTCCGTTTTTGGTTGTGATGGCCTCCTGCAACCCTCTGCCAGGAAAAATGGAACTCAGAAAACCCACACAGGTCTCCCAAGCTCTGTTTTTGCTGATAGATGGTTACAGGAGGCCGTTGTAGCTGAAAACGGAGCTTGAGAGCCTATTTTGGGTGGCAGGGTGCTCAAGCCACCACCAGCGCCCCCAACACAAGTGACAGAGGTCTGGCCATGCCCACCCAGCCATGGTCAAACATAACCCTGATGCAGCCCTCAATGAAATCGAGCTTGACACCCCTGGGTTAAACTATAATAGTTGGTAGTATTTTACATGAGCTGAAGTATTGCAGCTTGTTTCCCATAGAGCAAAAATTTAAAATTGCAGAATAGAACAGAATTCTTTATTGGTCAAGTGTAGCTGGACACATAAGGAATTTGTCTTGGTGCAAATGCTCTCAGTATACATAAAGAAAAGATATATTTGTCAAGAGTCAAGAATCATCAGTTACAACACTTAATAATAGATATAGTGTCAATAAGCAATCAAATCATACTAGGAAACAGTCAGTATAAATTGTAAGGATACAAGCCACAAAGTTACAGTCATACCGTCACAAGTGGTCACAAGAGGATGGGTGATAAGGAGTAATAAAAAGATTAACAGTAATAGTAGTGCAGACTTTGTAAATAGTTGAACAGTGTTGAGGGAATTATTTGTGGAGTTTAAAATGTCTTCCAATTTGATTATGATTAAAGTTTAACAGCACCATTCCTTGCCTAACAATTGCATTTTATACATAGAAAAATTAAAAGACAGACTCAGTTTTCATATTTATGATAGGTAGATGGATAGTTAGATAGATAGATATAGGTGAAACTCAAAAAATTAGAATATCATGCAAAAGTTCATTTATTTCAGTAATGCAACTTAAAAGTGTGAAACCTAACTATATGAGATAGACTCATTACATGCAAAGCAAGATTTAGGTGCAATCTGTCTTGTTCATCAATTGTGATGATATGGCTTACAGCTCATGAAAACTCCCATAATCCACAATCTCAGAAAATGAGAATATTACATGCAATCATAAAACAAGGATTGTACATAGAACATATCGAAGTATAAGCATTGCATATGTACTCAGTACTTGGTTTGGGCCCTTTTGCAGCAATTTACTGCCTCATGCAACGTGGCATGGCAAGCTCAGCCTGTGCACTGCCTGAGGTGTTATGAAGACCAGGGATGCTTCAATTAGCGGCCTTAGCTCTTCTGCATGTCTCAGTCCATGTCTCTTCATCTTTCTCTTGCAATGCCCCCATAAATCTCTATGGGGTTCGGTCAGGCGCATGTTTCTGGCCAATCAAGCCACAGTAATCCCACGGTCATTGAACAAGGTTTTGGCTGCTTTTGGCAGTGTGGCAGGCTGCCAAGTCCTGCTGGAAAAATGAAGGGATTGCATCCCCGTAAAGCTCGTCTGCGGAAGGAAGCATGAAGTGCTCCAAACTCTCTGGTGGCGGCTACATTGAACCCTGGGCTTAATGAGCACATTTTGACCAACACCAGCAGATGACAAATCAGCACAGACTGTGGAAAACTTACACTGGACTTCAAGCATCTTGCAGTTGTGGCCCTCTCCATCTTCCTCCAGACTCTGGGGCTCTTTGGTTCCAAATGAGGTAAAACAAAGTTCCTCTCATCAGAAAGAGGACGGTTACCACTGAGCAACAGACCAGTTCTGTTTTTCTTTTGCCCAAGGTAAGATGCTTCTGATGTCTTGTCTGTCCAGGAGCCGGCTCGACAAGAGGAATACGACCATTTTGAAGGCCATGTCCAGGATCCGTTTCTGTGGTGGGGCTCTTGAGCACTGACTCCAGCCTCATCCACTCCTTGTGAACCATCCCAACATTTTTGAATGGCCTTTTCCTCACAAATCCTCATCAGGCTGCAGGCCATCCCTGCTGTTTGTGCAAGCTTTTTTCTTCCACACTTTTTCCCCTTCCACATAACTTTCTATTAAAGTGCTATTGATTCAGCACTTTGGGACCATCCAACTTCTTTTGCAATTACCTTTTGAGGCTTTCCCTCCTTATGGAGGGTGTCAATGCATGCGTTTTCTGCACCAAACTGTCAGGTCAGCAGTCTTTCCCATGATTGTGATTCCTGCTGAACCAGACTGAGAGACCATTTAAAGGCCTCAGAGGAACCCTTTGCAGATGTTATGGCTCCATTAGGCTTGTAGAGTAGGACATTTTGAGCTAGATATTTATTCCTCGTTTCTGAGATTGTGGATTTGGAGTTTTCATGAGCCTGTAAGCCATAATCATCTCAATTATGACACAGCATGACTTGAACTATCTTGCTTTGAATGTAATGAGTCTATCTCATGTGTTAGTTTCACCTTTTAAGGTGAAATTACTAAAATAAATGAACTTTTGCACGATATTCTAATTTTTCAAGTTTCACCTGTAGATAGATAGAAAGAAAGAATTCTTTATTGGCCAGGTGTGATTGGACACACAAGGAATTTGTCTTGGTGCAAATGTTCTCAGTGTGCATAAAACAAAAGATACCTTTGTCAAGAGTCATCAGGTACAACACTTAATGATAGTCATAGGCTACAATAAGCAATCAAATCATGCTAGGAAACAGTCAGTATAAATTGTCAGGATACAAGGCACAAAGTTACAGTGACACAATCACAAGTGGGAGAGGATGGGTGATAAGGAGTGATGAGAAGATTAACAGTAACAGTCGTGCAGACTTTGTAAATAGTTGAACAGTGTTAAAGAAATTATTTGTTTAGCAGAGTAATGGCTTTCGGTTTCAGTGTGTAGTCCCTATAGGATCTGCAGTAGTTGTCAGCAAATTGTAACTTGAGATACTGTGGAAGCTACATGCTTTACAGAAAGGAAAAAAATGTGAAATATGTAAAAAGTAAGTAATATTCCTTGCATTTAAGAAACCCTCCATCAAGGAGATGAATGGCTACAGACCTGTTACTCTGACATCAATTGTTATGAAAACCTTTAAAAGCTGAGTGCTGGCCCATCTGAAAATCATCACAAATCCACTGCTAGACCCCTTGCAGTTTGCCTAACATGCAAATAGATTGACTAATAATGCTGTTAATTCCCATAGCACTGTTTTATGCATATGGGTATTTTATTTATAGATATTTACCCATGTAGTAGAGCTGTATTATGAATATTCTTCTCATCTTTTCTACTACTTTCTCTATTGGTATCTTATGATTATATACATTGTTTGAGTTTATAAACTAGAGACAAATTCCTTATGTCCAGTCACACCTCCAATAAAATATTCTATTTAGTGAATTTAATAAAAAAATATTTGTACTTAAATTTAGATTAAATTATTTTGTCCAGTCTAACCCATTTTTTTTGTCCTTGATCACATTTACTTCAGAATGGCCTCCAGAACACTAAAGTAAAGTAGGGGAAACATTGCTTTACTTTAATCTGCAGGGGAAATACTGCTGAACAGTTGATGATAATAAAACAATCATGCTTGTGACATTGTGTGGATTAAATGACTTAAAGGATTCAAATAGATAAAGTGATTCTTGGGGCTAATGCCAAAAGAATGTAGATGGTTTTATTCAGAAAGTCCTCGACTTCCGACTGTTTAACAGTGGTCTGGAATTACAACAGAATTGCAAAGGTTGTTTTATGGTTTCTAAAGCACTTCCAGCTTTGCAAAATATATCATCGCATATGACTGGTTGTCAAGCATCCCGCAATCATGTGATTACACACTTGCAATCTTCTCTGCCAGCTTCCCCAGAAAGTCAATGGGAAAGGTTGCAAACTGTTGCCAATTGCTGAGAAGATTTGAGCTGTGTTCTTGAATCCTGATTTGAGCACTATTTCTGCACCCTGCTGCAGGAATTCCTCTCCATGCATGTAGGGGAACTCAACCTCATCAGAGTGCAAAAATCGAGGTTACATTTTGAACATTTGAGCTCTATTCCTGTCCCGTGCTGGAGGAGTTCCCTTCTGTTCACAGAGAGGAGCTGAAATCTCTCATCAAGCATCACTTTTAGCAGGAGAGGGAACTGAAATCCAAGAAGCTGCTCTCTCTAAGGAGAGTGGGTGTGTCAGGCAAGCGGGGTGACCTCAGGATCTGAAAATCCATTCCTGTATTAGTCTAATATTAATAATAAAAACAGTACATCAAATTGATGTCAGCATGTTTGGAGAACACTAGAATGAGCAAGGCTGCTTTTTATAAACAGGTCAGTCTTATGAAAATATGCTGAGTACTCTAGGGTTTGTGACTATAGTAAATAAATAAAAACGAAGCCCATCCTTTGTAAAAATGCTAAAACAATACATTGAACAAAATACAAGTTAACCATTTCTGACCCATGATCCAAAAGATAATTCTGTCTTTTTTCTAGGTTTCATCAATTTCTTGATGTCAGTAGGCACAAAGTGGAGAAAATAATGGAAGGGTAATTTTTTTGCGTTTCTTTTAACATTAGATTAATTCTTTTATTCTAAAAGATTAGTAAACATTCCATATTTTTATATAGAATTTATGAAAAGCTGGTTGTTCACTCTGACCTTGTTAAAGCTGGAAGTTGGAGGAGGCTAACGGAAGAGTTTCTGAATTTGTCTCTTCCCACCACTGAAGGAACAAAGGTTTGATTTTTATAACATAACTGAATGCTGTGTTCTTTTGTCTTAATATTTCTTTTAATGCCAATCATTTTGTAACAGAAATTTATATGATGGATCAGAAATTAACAGACATTTTTTTTCTTTTCCATAATATTGATTTTGATGCATTGTCAGACCTCTGCATGTAATTACCATGAAATCAATTACCTATGTAACATGGCATGTAAGACACTTGCAATAATTATATTGGAATAAATTATTTTGATAGGCTAATAGCACTATGATTTGTGAAGAATATTATAATGTCTCGGACATAGTTAATTAAAACACAGAAAATAGTCCCTGGGCTCTGAAAAGGATAATTTTTGAATATTAAGATTGCTATAATAGTTTCAAAAGCAGTAAACATAAAACATTGCAAATGTTTTATTTATGTGTTAAACCTATATTTTCAATTTCATTGTACACGTACATTGACAATAAATGTTTGATTGATTGATATGCTGCCCATCTCTCCTAGATGGGAGAGATGCAATTTACAATGAATGAAAGCAACAAGACAGACCATTAACACATTAAAATTCACTTTCAATGAATGAAAGCAACAAGACAGACCATTAAAATACATTAAAATAATAAATTAAATTAATTAAATTAAATTAAAATAAATAAATTAAAATACATTAAAATAATAAATGTTAACACTAAAATTGACTTAAAAATTAAACAAAAATGGCAAGGAAGGGAGCAAGATGCACACATGGAAGAGGTGGGGTCCATTAATCACCTCCAAAATTACAAGCCTATCAGGGCTCCAAGCCAATTGGTAGCGCTAGGTCTTCAGTCCCTTTCAGAAGGCCAAAAAAGGTGGATGTAGCTCTCAACTTGGGTACGGGCACAATATTCCAGAGGGTGGGAGGCATGGTAGAAAAGGCTCTTCTGGACCCCACCTGTTGGAATTCTTTGACCAATGAAGTCTGCAGCATGTCTTTCTCCAGTGCATCTGGACTGGGCCAATCTCATGGCCAATGTTCATGTTTTTCTGCTCTGATTTGTCAGTGAATATATGGGAAGGATAGGGACAGTAAACAAGGTGTTTTTGTATGTATTTATATTTAAGTTGTTATGTTAAAGAAGGATTAAGGTTTACATTTAAAGAATACCTGGATTTAAAACAGTGAAGAAAATCTGGTATTTTATGAACTGGAAATATATTTTTGGCAGTCAATGAAAATTTGTGCCTAGATTCATCACGTAACATCAAGAATAAAAACCATCTGCTTTCTTGCCAAAATGAATTTCTAACACAACAAATAATAAACATCTGAAGTGATTGTTTTGATCACTTCAGAACCATAAAGTGTACCATGAAATTTTTATTTTACTTTTTTCAGCTTGTGAAGATAAAATCTCATATTTGAAATATATAACTTGATAAATAGAACTATACTTTTATTTTGTATTGTTTCTTACCTATTTCCTGCCTTAATTCTAATGCTATGATAATCTGAATCTAAATGTGCTGAATCTAAATGTGCTGTTTTTCACTTCTAAATATACCATTGGATTAGAATTTTAGTATCTTCTTTTATTTTGCTGTCCTGTTCATGGAATTACTTGTTTTCTGTGTTTAAGACAGATGCACATTATGCCCTACTCTCACTTCTATTATGCTTATCTGATTCTCCTTCCAACACTTGCTATGCAGAAGAACCAAGAAAAAAAGCTGTAGGTAGGTTGAGAGCATACAAGAAATATGAGGAAAATGCCTCATTCTGCTATTTTGATAATATATATTTCAGTTTTATCTTGTGTTTTTTTTTAAATAAAACAAATATATGCCAGGAAGTTGCTTGATTCCAAACAATGACGTATAATAGATAGATTTTCTCTATTAGGATCTGTGTCTAACCTGGCCTTTTAAGTCTTCAAGCACTGAACTGACTATTATATTATTACATGCCTTGACATGACATGACATTACATACAGTGTAAGACATTACATTTTTATAGTAGTATGACATTATGCTGACATTATGCTAAATATTTCTCAATGTTTAGCTATTCAGAATCAAATAGCATGGCAGCACAGTACAATACTTACTTGTTTCATCTTCTGAAAAAAAGGATATAAAACTAATAAATAAACAATTATACTTTTTTCTTAGATGTAATATATCAAGATCTTTGAAGAAATAGCTGAGAGTGTATAAATGTTATTATTGTGCATTTTCCATAGAAAAAGAGGAATTTAATTGGAGAAAATATTTAATGGAAGATGAAGACCTGGACTTTGTTCCTGATCTAGAATCACCAGTAAGTAATAGAGAATAATAATTTGTACTGAATAAATAAATAATATTTAGCACTTAGTCAAAATAAATTTCTAAGGTGAATGTTGCCATGTAGAAATAGATTTTCCATTTTCTCAGTAAATTCCCTTATATCATGATTATATGATTGAGTTTAGTAATTTTAGTTTCAACCTCATATTCTAGTTTTTTCCTAAGGCATATGTAGCATTCTCTCGCGCTCCCTCCCTCCCTCCTTCTTTCTCTTTTGCTAATAGAAACAGTATAATAATTGATGATTTTCTGCCAGCAAATCTTTATCTTACCATTCCCACTTTGCCTTAGAGAATTGGAGAATTGTTCCACTCTATTACCTCTGTGGTCCTAAAAAGCTAGTGGGATTAACAGTGAAATTATAATTTGAGGCTTGTTTATGGTGGTGTCAAACTGGAATTCATAGTGCATTGTTTATAAAATGAAATAATATATATTTTAGATGCTACATTATACTGTAATATTTTAACGTTTTAATGCCAAGCAAATTACAAAAATCCATTTAAGTTTCCACTGTGCCATTATCTATATAAGTATATTTTGTATTTTAATGTTGTATAGGAGTGGTCAGACGTAAGTGATGAAGAGGATACTGAACCTTTGAGCAGAGAAGATTCTGGCATTCAGGTGGATAGGACACCACAAGAAGAACAGGATCAAAACAAGAAGTCAGCATCTCTTGTCAATTGGAAAGGTATGCTTTCTGAAGTTAGTCGTTACAACAGAGTGGACTATATCAATTTTTATCATTGTCTATTTAATTTATGCTTTATGACAGTTTGTAGTAGTATGCTATTAGCAAATATAAATAAAATGCATATTATGGGGGTATTTAGAGAAGTTTCACATTTACTTTACTCAGTTGGTCTGCTTCCTGATTATATGGTTCATAACAATTCTGGTAGAACTCTGAAATTGTTCGTAGTAACTGCTTATGCTGATATAAAATTGTTCTCATAGTTGTTGGAATTAAAATATAAAAATCTTAATTTCTCTGATAATCTTATTTTAGCAATTTAACAGCATTTGTGGGGTCTGTGTGTATAAATTTAAGCATAAACAAGGGTTTGTAATACTATCTCAATTTTCTTCATGTTTATGTAGAAAACATGAATATATAGTATATACATCTTATATTTCTACAAGAGAACCTCAGAATAAGCTAATATCTGCATAGGTTTTCTGAATAAGACACCATGTAATTAACATTTTTTAAACCTGGCTTTTGAATCTGGAAAGTAAGCAAAGGTGATTCAAAACTTTCAGAGCTAATGTTATGTAATGGTTGAGATGCTGGACTGGGATGTAATTGATTCTGGTCTCTCAGCTCCTTCTCCATCTTGTAGTGGACTTGAAAATTGTAACTATAATTATTAATAAGTAAACAAGTAAAACAGAAGCAAGAAAGCAATAATTTATAAAGAAAGCATTTAATTAAAAATCACCTGTTAGAAATTTCTAATAGTGTTTAAAAATATAACATTACTCAGTGTCCATAGCTGTCCAAGGATTAGCACAGAGCTTTTTCTGTAAAGAGATCTGGCAAAAAATAGGTATTCTTTTTTGGGAAAGATATTCAAACTATGGCCAAGCCTCTTTTAAACCATTGTTTGCTCCAAAGTCACTAAATAAAGTCTGTGCAAAGTACCCTCTATTTATTCAAGTTGTTATTACATCTTATTGTATGGCAATTTGGCCTGTGTTTTCTTATAAAAAGCAAAACAAAATGTCTGTTCTTTTCTGAGAAAAAAACTGCAAGAAGTAATTTCCTCACTGAAAGTGAATATTTGTTTCATTTTGTGTTGTGAGTGTTCAACTGTATGCTTGTGTCAGTAAACCAAAATGCTCTTGAGATTAGGATTTCACTTGGACAAGCTTCCACATTTGTTTGAAAAATTCTGGTAATAAGTTGATTCAAATATTATTTAGCTCTATATATATGGTGGATAGTGAAGACTTTTTATATAGGCAAACACACTTATATGACTGTTTTCTTTCTAGATGAACCTGATGCACGTACTTGGTTAGAGCAACATGTAGTGGCTCAGTATTGGACTGGTAGAGTTGTTCGTTTTCCCCATAGCTTGCATTTTCATTCTAATTTAGCTTCTATATGGTAAGTTGCCAAACACATTTTTAAATTATTACAGCTGTAAACCACGTATAGAACTATACTAACTTCTTTGTTTCCCTGTACAAACTTTGTGATAAATTATGTGTTGTAGAACTATACAGGTAGTCCTTGAGTTATGACCAGTTGCCTAATTTTGCCCATTCAAAATTACATGGACTTCCCAAAAACTAATTGTGACCTGACTTTGAATTACAATGCTGCCTCTCCCCCACAATCACATGACCACATTTTGAGTGCTCTGCAACTGCCCAGCATTTATAGCATTTACTTCCANTTGAATTACAATGCTGCCTCTCCCCCACAATCACATGACCACATTTTGAGTGCTCTGCAACTGCCCAGCATTTATAGTCATGTAACCATGATTTGCAATGTTTTTGCCAGCATTTACTTCCAGCAGCCCTCCCCATCCCCATAACAAATTGAGTTTGCTTAATGACTGAGTAGTTACTCAACAATTGCAGTAATGAATAGCCACTGTGAAAAAGGTTGTAAAATTGAGTCTGGTCACNGCCCTCCCCATCCCCATAACAAATTGAGTTTGCTTAATGACTGAGTAGTTACTCAACAATTGCAGTAATGAATAGCCACTGTGAAAAAGGTTGTAAAATTGAGTCTGGTCACATGGTTATTCCTTTATGACCGTTATGACTATGGCCATAATTGACAGGCTCAATTAGGGTTATAACTGGAGGACTACCTATATCCTTACTCAAAGGCTCAAGCAAGATAATAAGAAAGGATTTGAAGGGTTACAAGATTTTTGGATTAGGTAGTATTAAGTGTTTTAAAATAAAAACAAGTTTTGATTTAATGCATGAATAGAATTTTTTAAATGAATATTTTTCAGAATAGGACTATAATACAGTTTGATTTTTCAAGTGTTACCAGTGATTTGTTGATTTAGTTCTTTAAGATTATTGGTCCTATAGGAGAAGAGGATGAAATAAATAATGTTGAATGTTCTTTACCAATACAATCAAATAAAAGACATTTTTCTCCTAGGGAGCAGCACTTATATAATAGCGATCCATTGTATGTCCCAGAAGAGAGAATTCTTGTCACTGAAACACAGGTCATTCGTGAAACAATTTGGTAAGAAATTATCAAAGGAAAATTTCTTTAGGTTTGTTTTTTATTGAAAAATACATGCTATCTTTAACTCTCCATGGTTATTTTTAAAATTCAGATTTTATAAGACTGTTTGTTTTTATTATATTAATACTGAGTTTCTCACATAATAAGGCCGGGCCTTATTTCTTTTTGACCCCCGAAAAAACGGCTAGGCCATCTTTTCGGGGGTGACTTAATTCCCCCCCTTGCATCCTCGGGTGGGCGGCGGCGACAGCTTGGATGTTTGGGAGACCTTCCGCCACCATTGCTTTCCCTTCTCCCTTGCTGCCGTGGCGTTAGAGCAACGCCGCGGTGTTTGGCGCAGCCACATGCAGCCAGTCAGGGTTCCTCTCTGCAACCGGAGCCCTGAGGAGACACTTGGCTTGAGGCACTCCCATCGCCGCCTTCCCTTTGTTTTCGAAGGTAAAGCAAATTATTTTACAAACGACACCCTACTACAACAAAGCCTCCCCTGCTCGAGAGGGTAGCCCAACTCCACGTGGGGAGGCGAATCTCCCAGGGCCTCTTCAGTTCCTCCCCGACCTCCCTACACTGCGCGGCTCTGACGCGCCGGTCCCTTCAGCCCAGCAAGCTCTTCCACCTCAAAGAAAGGCCAGGCGGGCAGACTTTGTTGTAGTAGGGTGTCGTTTGTAAAATAATTCGCTTTAGCTTTGAAAGCAAAGGGAAGGTGGCAACAGGAGCGCCTGAAGCCAAGTGTCTCCCCAGGGCTCCAGTTGCAGGGAGGAGCCCTGACTGGCTGCATGTGGCTGTGCCAAACGTTGAGGCGTTGCTGTAATGCTGCGGCAGCAAGGGAGAAGGGAAAGCAATGATGGCGGAAGGTCTCCCAATATGAAGTGCCCCACCAACGCAGGCAGCACCATATCCGGGCATGCAACAAAAGTACTTCCTAACGGCAAGCCCCCCACCCCCACCATTCCCCCCCATTTCGCATTTTTAATATGGGCCTTAATTTGGGGGGAGGGGCTTAATTTGATTTTATGCCAATAAAACATGGTGGGGCTTCCTATTGATGGAGGCCGTATTGTTGGAGAGACACGGTATTACTACTTATTTCTAAAGCAAATTATGCTAATCAAAATGAGGAAAATAGAGTTTCACAAAGCAAATGATGCTATAATTTTTGTAGCCTACATTAATAGTTGCTTTTAAATTTTTCCCTGCAAGAAGAAACTAATAAAATATTGCATTTGAAAGAAACAAACCCTTATCATTTCTGTTTTCAGAAATGGGCATATTTGTATCTATTATATGGTACCATTTTGTAAATTGGTATCTATTGAACATCAAGGATTTTTACAGTTTCAATATGTAATGGACACCTTTCCAGAGTTACTTGTTTTGTGATATGGGCAGGTATAGAAATCTGAATAGTAATTGAATGAATAATGCTAACTTCTGAATGTATATTTTGCTTGTATTTTACAAAGGCATGTACTGAGATCATTTTTATTTTTTCAGGCTTCTTTCAGGTGTAAAAAAACTTTATATATTTCAGCTGAATGATGGAAAGATAACTGTGAGAAATGACATAACAGTAACCCATTTGACACACGTGAGTGAAATTATCAGTGAATCTAAAATAAGCAAATATAGCAATTCAATATTAATTTTTAGCCAGCAAATAAAAAATAAGATAATACTGATAACACTTGCCTAATTATCTATTCAGTGATCAGTTGAAAGTACAATAGCCCTGAATGAATGAATGATGCTTCTCTAGAGTTATGGCCATTGCAGCACCTCTACAATGTCATCAAAATTTGGGTGCTTAGCAATTTCCTGGCACTTGTGACAGCAAGTGTGCTTTAACTACCCCCCACTTGCCTATCTCCTATGTCCTTCCTTTCGGCTTGATGATAATGATGTCATTGGTGCTGGGGTGACCCAGCCTTAAGCCCTCTTAGTCAGCTGTCACTACTTCTGGATCTTTACTGCAGCCTCAGTTCTGCCACTGCTGCCCCAAAGTGCTACAGTGGCCAGCCCTCCACCCCCAGCAGCACAATGCAAACCCCAGTTGCCATCCCAGTTGATCTTCAATATCATCTGCTACTGACAAGGCATGCCCGGCTTGGCCTTATTTAAGGCAACTGCTGGTCACACCAGACCTTTTTCCTGAGGTTGTCTATAATACCCTTATCCATATTGCACTCTATCCTCTTGCAATGTTTCTGAGGTTTTCTGAAACTCAGCAGAGGGCCATGCCCACCCCTCTTCAAATTGTGCACTGCCTTCTCATGATGATTTGGAAGGTTTTATAAGCATTGCAACAAGCAATGCACTATTTGAAGAAATGTGTCCAAAGCGCTGATAAGAGGAAGATAGGTGGGTAGGGAAAGTTCAAAAGGGGCCAGTCCCTTGCCTTACTGAGTCTCAGGGCTAGAAAGGACCAAGCTGGAAATGGCTTGGATCAGGCTGTCCTTGCCTAGTGACCAATTGGGCATAGGTTGTCTACTAATGAGGATAAAGGTGGCATGTTCCCCTCCCCCAAAAGAATAGATTGTACTTTATTTTAATTGTATCTTGAACTACTCTACAAAGTTTTCTATGCAATATCTGCATTTTGAAATTTCTATATCTTTTTCTGCTTTCCTTTCAAAATAGATAAAATTTAAAAAATAACATCTTTTATTTTCTAGAATTCATTAAGATCAATGTTGGAGCGCATAGCTGCCTATGGGCAAGTGGTGTTTAGGTTACAAAAATTTATTGATGATGTCATGGGTCACAGCTCAGAAAGTGGGATACATGGAACCATATCCACTCCCAAGAAATCTGCAGAAGCTCCTTTTAGAACATATCAGGCTTTTGTGCGTGCTCTCTATAAATATTTCATTAATTTCAAAAAAGAACTTACGGAAATTGAAAGATGCATAATCAATGAAGGTACAATAATTGCATTTTACCTAAAAATGTTATTTTAATCATCTGAAGTGCAAGCTTTCTATGACAATAAAAATATAAATCTATACTTTTTTGTAGATACTACAGTTACCCTTTCCATCGTCATAGATAAGTTGTCACCTCGATTAGCACAGCTGAAAGTAATTCATAAAGTTTTTAGCACTGGAGTTGCTGAAGTACCGCCTGATACCCGCAATGTTGTAAGAGCATCTCATTTGCTCAATACCTTGTACAAAGCAATTCTTGACTATGATAATATTGGGGAAGCCTCTGAACAGACAGTAAGTATAAAAAACTTATTTAATAAATAATAAATTATTATAATTATACTGGAAAAATGAACTACAGTTTCTATTCAAGTTAAGTCTGTAATTTTTTGGTTCATAGATGAATGTTCTAGTCTAATATTTTATTAATCAAGCATATAGGAGTTAAGTCTCTGCCCCAAATGTCAATAATACCTTAATTGTGTCACCCATTTTTAAAATAAATCTATCAATGTATTACTTCACACAATTTCCTATCTGCATGTGTTAACACATGTTGATTCAGTGGCAATAATTCAGCTATATATGCCATACATAAATAATAAGCTCTGATAAACTGTAATGATATTGGTATAAAGGATAGCTGGACTTCTGCATAGCAACAAGAAAAAAGTTCTGCTTTGAGTTTTCCTGTTTTAGAGCATTTTATGTCAGATTATTTGTTCTCAAATTCACAGCTTATATCCGTGTATTTTCTTTTTAACAAGTCATAAGCTGTAGAGTTAAAAGAATCTGAAATGCAGCTTTATAAAATAGACTCTTCTTCTGTCAGATATTGCAGCACCCTAATTAGTATGTGTAATAAATTGTAAAATGCTGTACAGGAACAAAAAGTGTCTGAATTGGAATAGAGATAAACATTTATTTGTGAGTCAGTTTAACTTGAACTCATAAGGATTACATAAATAATATAACTGCTATTTTAATAGTGTAAACATTTTATTGCCAGATATGTTGCTTAAAACAGTTGCTTCCGGTTTTCTGTCCAGAATGTATAACCATGATACACAGCTCTGTATAATTCTTTGTGCATAAGAATTAGCCTTGCTGGTTCCAGCTTTAGTTCAGCATTTTGTTTCTCACACAGTGATAAATCAGATGCCTCTTCTAATCAGCATCTCCTGCCATCATTCCTTTAACCTAGACCTTCAGGTTATAAGCTTTTCTAAATATTGGGTAAATTTTATAAAATTTCTACTGGTGCTGTTCTTTTCCAACTCAGTCACTGTGTATTATTATCTACTCCTTCCTATTCTCTATAATTTTTCATAATTTCATTTCAGGTCTCTCTTTTGTTTTCTCTGTGGGTTGAAACAGTAAGACCATACCTACAGACAGTGGATGAATGGATTGTTCATGGTAATTTATTTGATCCTGCCAAAGAATTTATAATTCAAAGGTAATGATAGTGAACATCTTGTGGATATATTGATATTTCTAGGGTGTAGATCATTGATTGCATGATAATACTGGTGGAGCCAAAAGAAACCCTGTGTATGTATACTTACATATTGCTAAGTATACATATAATGTACAGTTAAGAAATTTATGTAATCCATCATAGAAAAACTCATTTATTGTTAAAGTTCTAGGCTGCAATTGCAATTTTAAAAATTGACATATTACTGGGAGAATATTTATAATCGGATTCAATGCTTTACTTATTTTATTCCTATTTTGTGTGGTGTAATATCACAGTTATTACAGCTAATTGAATTCAGAATATAAAAATGTAAGAATCTTCCTATTTTGGCAGCTGACCTCTGTATCTTAATTTTAATTTTGGTGTTTTCTTAATCAGTGTGCATGTAGCACACTGATTAAGAAAATTCAAAATTTTAGTTGGCTGTGATGAGTCTTCCTCAAATCTCTTTATTTGCCCTGAATGTTCACTGCAGAACTGAAAGCTTCAGGTGAATAAGTATTCTTCTCCAGTTATTTGAAAAACATATTTTAGATTATTATTGTAATTGTAATTATAAACACATGCATTGTAAATAAACAAATATATGCAATTTTCTGAGAAATTACTGACAGTTACCTGTTTTTTTTCTGCAGAAATAAAAATGTTTCTGTAAATCATAGAGACTTTTGGTATGCCACCTACACATTATACAGTGTATCAGAAAAATCTGAAAATGAAGAGAAAATGAGTGATAATGCTAGTGCCAGTTCTGGCAGTGATCAAGCACCATCAAGCAGACAGCATACCATGGTTTCCTTTCTAAAACCTGTATTAAAGCAGATCATTATGGCTGGGAAGTCTATGCAGTTGCTAAAAAATTTGCAGTGCAAGGATGGTTCTCCACAGCCAGCTGCAGCCCGAGGTAAAAATGGAATTTCCACAAAATGTTCCTTGTTATGTAATTTTGTATGTATTGATTTTTAGAATTCATGTAGCACTGCGTAAATTTTAAAAAATGAACTGTTTAGATTTTTAAATAATACTTCTGGTAAACACTCTATGGTTTCTGCCTAATTGATGCTTACTTAATTTTAAGCCACTTTTAAACATCAGTGATATGACAAAACATTTTATTGGACTTTTACTTGACTTTAAATAAAGATAATTCTCAATGTATAACTATTTGTTTGACAATAGTTCAAAGTTACAATGGGTTTAGAAACATAATGCCTGAATTTAATCCAGTAGAATTTTTTTTAAGATATTTTAGTCCACTCAGAACATGTTGTCATGTTTCTTAATGTAAATCAGGATTAAAACAGTTGGTTTGGATGAGGGCCTGAAATTAAAGGATTTCTAGTCCAAAACACTTAAAGTTCACTAGGTTACTCATCCATAGAATAAGTAGTACCCTGAAATTTGCTACAGCTTCATTGGATGCTTAGAAGATAGCACCATCCATCTCATATCAGTAACTATTTGTATCTCAGGCAAGATTTCTACCATCAGTTAATTTTTGGAGAAAAGGTAGAAAAAAGCTAGAATTGTATTACTTTTTAATAGGCTAAAATGAAATCTGTAGGCCGGTAGTGTTGAGATAACAAAGCCAACCAAGGTTTACAGTAATAGATAATTTTAAAAAACCTGTTAGCAGGAAATTTCAAATGTATATGTTTATATTCTGCAGCCTACATGCCTCTAAGCAGTTTACAGGAATACCTAGATCAGTAAACCACCCACAATTAGATTAAAATAAAAAAATCTTTAAACCATATTAAAAATGAATGTAACTTAATAAAACAAATATAAAAACATGTATCACGATCCAAATGCCCTGCAGAAGAGTTCCCTTTTGGTTGCTTCTGGAAGGCAGCCATGGTCAGAACTAAGCTTCCAAAGAGTTGCAGAAAAGCACTGCCTTTGGCACAGCAGTGAAAGCTGGGAGGAGACCCCTGTAGTGACAGCTTTCATCTGCTACTTCAGCAAGAGCCATGAGTTACAAAATGAAGATAGTTGCCCATCTCACTATGGGGACTTTCATTGGGTAACAAGAAATTTAACTCAGTGTAATTAAAAATAAATTAAAAGACCAGTCAAGAAATCCAAGTTGTTCATTCCAGCTTACAATTAATAAACAACTATCATCAAATAAACCGGACTCACCTAACACCCTGTCCCAAATGGTTAAGGGAACAACCAAATCTTTTGTCTTTTGGCTTCTGCATCTGGAGATACCACTGGAGCTGCCAGATAAACCCCAATGACCAATTAGTAATACTATTTTGCTAGGACTCAGCCTTATCATATTCTTCTCATCCTTGATCCTCATAGACTCCAGACTTAGGATAAGATTTCAGCAGCATCATTATATGAACTTATTCCAGTTTGGATTTTTATACTGTAACACACATCTTGATGTTTATGAGATCAAAGCAGACATTCATCCTGAAAAAGAACATACAAGGCAAAATTAGCAAGCCACTGTCTCCTTTTTAAACATGTTTAAGTGATTAGGCTTTTATAAGCATCTACAACTCCTGACACCTGAAAATGAAATGAAAAACATTCAAGACACACTGTATAACTATTAGTTGACATAGCATATTAAAACCATGTTTTATTATTACTGCTGCAAAGTCAATACTTCTAGTTCAGTTTTCCCCATACGTTTTGTTTGATCAATTAGATTTCATTGTCAGTATAGTCAAAAACTTCAAGTGTGTTGTTTTTTTCCTGGTTTTTATGAACATTGTCATGAATTGTCTTGAAGAAGCAGTAATCTATGTTTCAATATCCAATTCAGGTGCAGAAAGGAAGAGCTTGTATGTGTTATTTTTGGAATCTGTGCAATTGCGTCTACGTCATGGAGACGAACATATTCAAGATACTTTAACAGAACAGCAAGCTACTAAAGAAAGCTTAATAAAGATGCAGTCCATCGCAGAAAGGCATTTGGAATTGGATGATATTCATGATCCTTTACTAGCTATTAATTTTGCAAGGTAATATAAGAGATTTAGAATATTTTTGTCCTTTCTAATTTTTCAAACTTAGGTATGATTCTGCCAAACAAATACAAAAAATTCCCTGCTATTCCAGTAGCATGTATGTGATTTGTCATACAATATTCAATGAGTTAAATCTTTAGAAATCATACATTGATAACCTTTAGTATGCTAATTACTGTTTGCTATAACAGTTGTCAGGATATTGTATTCAAAATATAAATACATAGGATAATATATTGGTTAAAGTAAATACCAATAATAGAAATATGACAATACAAAAATGCAATAGAAAATGGAGTTTGCTTAATGTACAAAAATTGAGTATAAGAGAAAGAACTGTACCAACCTCAGTAATGATCCAGTTTCAAATGTAATGCCAAACTTAATTATGCCAGAGATTGGAGCTAAGAAGGGAAAGGATTTAGTCCAGAGTTGGGTTAACACCAGACAAATAAACAAGCAGAAAACACTACCCTAATCAGGGAACTACCAAGGAGAAAACCACACCTCACTAACACTGGCAGGGCAAATTTTTGTACATACACAAAGCACACACCACCCTCACAAGTACTGATGAAACATCTGCAAGAAAACAATGAAGCTGAGAGAGCACCAAGGATTCCATAATTAAATTTTTGAGTTCCATAAATTCTCTTCTGTTGTCTTTTCAAAATCATATTTAAAAAAATATTTTTTCAAACTGTACATTTAATGATAGAATAAATACAGTAGAAACACATTTGTATATTCTTATTTTTTCAGGAGCAGTTTGTTACACAGCTATTTTCTAACAATTATCTGATTTCTTACATTTTTTTAAAATGGCCAAATGTAAAAATTAGGGAGACTTTATTTATTCTACACCAGGGGGTGCCAAACTTGTGTCATCACAGTGGTGTCACGTGACATTTCATGACTTCCCCCCCTTTGTTAAACCAGGTGTGAGCGTGGCCAGTGCATGATGCATGTGAGTTTGACAGCATTGTCCTACACTGAATGCGTGTCTCAGTTTATGTCAGATATGTTGAAATATAGTATCTTCAGGAAGTACATTTCCCCCCCCCCTTTATCATCAAGCAGTTGTCATGGAGAAAATCTATGTTTGCTAAGTATTGACAATTTGATGTCACATACTCGGTTGCTAAACAAAAACAAAAAACAAACCAGCTACAGAACCTGTGAACTTAATTATTTATATCCTTGTATTTTCTGTATGGTTTGCTTATCTGTAATATATTCGTACAAATTCTGTATTCATTTGTTGGAATTAGTATGAACGACCTAAAGTTAATCCTTTTTTTGCAGATTATATTTGGATCACAGTAACATACATGAGACACTTTCTGCTGGTGATGTTTGTGTAGATAGATCATCAGAATCAGTTACATGCCAGACATTTGAACTGACCCTGAGGTCTTGTCTTTATCCTCACATTAACAAGCAATATCTAGAATGTTGTGGAAATTTAATGCAAACTTTGAAGAAAGATTACAGGTAAGAATTTATATAAGATGTCAGTTTTGACATATAGCTAACATATATTTTCAGCATGATAGACATTTTTCACTAAAATCCTTCTTATACATTCTTCACCTGGTTGAAGAAATATCCTAGTACCTATGAATATGTACTGTTGTGATAAATTATTTGAAAATGGGGTCTAGATTGCAGCTTTCATTCTCATTGCGCATACAGTGGTCTGTGCTGGCTTCCCCGACTTGTGTACTGCTTGCACTGGTCCTCCTTCAGCCTTCCCTGACAAATATGTGGGTTGTACTGGACCTCCCTTGGTCTCCTACACCCTACCCTGCCTGCTGCATTACTGCACTCCTGCCTCTTTTTGCTTTATGCCCATGTGTCACAATGCAATCCCAGGCCCAATTGTTGACATAACCCAAGAACTACTTGCAAGCTTAAAATTATGACTACTGTCCAAGTTAGAAATAGATGGCAAGAATTTGGAATAAAGTGAAAAGCTTGTTGCAAGGAAACATAATTGATAAACAGGTTAGATGATGGGAAGAATGTTGAGCAAACACCATAGGATAATTGTATAGGATAACATAGGATAATAGTTAAAACATAACTATATGAATCTGAAGTTAGGTCTCTTGAATAACAATTCATTGATATTGTTAAACATCATTGAATTATATTATACTAAATGTCTTTTAACATGTATATCTTCATTGCATAAGTGAAGAATTGAAATGTAAATTATGAAATTTGTATTTCTTGTTCAGGCTGGTAGAATACTTACAGGCAATGAGAAACTTTTTCTTACTTGAGGCTGGTGATACAATGTATGACTTTTACACATCTATTTTTGATAAAATACGTGAGAAAGACACATGGCAAAGTGAAGCATTCCTAAATGTCCAGCTTCAAGAAGCAGTTGGACAACGTTATCCAGAGGATAGTTTAAGGTAATAAAGTAACTATATCTAGAAGAGGAAAAAGGATTTGCCATAAATGTGTCACTTCTGTTGGAAAGGAATTTAAAACATTAACTTTAGCATATTCTACTTCTGTGATGTTAACATAAACCAAGTTAATGTAATTTTAATGTGAATGAAGGCATTCAGATTATGTTAATATTATCCAGGTTTATTGCTAACAGTAATAGAGATCTAGATAATGTACTTAGTTGTAATTTGGTTCTTATTTAGTATGAGTGAATTTTCAGAGGTTAAAATTAAGAAAAGTTTATATGTAATAATTAGGTGATCACCAATTTTGAATGATTTGAAGCAGCCACTAATTACATCAATTTAAAAGCAAATGCAACTGTCTGGCTTACAATGCAAGCATTGTTGTCTAATACCCCATGTTGAAATCAAATTTCCCATTACAAAGTTTGCAACAAAGTGATTGTAGATGGTAGATCTTATCTAAAACATTTGTGTTGATTTTATTTCATTAATTGTATAGTTATCTATCTTGGAATAAGCGGTTGATAATAACCACATGTTTTTGTATATAGGTTATCAATTCTATGTGAAAATATTGATATAGCAAAGAAGTTGCCTGTTCATACACTAGATGGCTTGATACTGAGTTACAAGGTAATACTTACTTGTATTGAAATGAAAGGTTTAACATTAAAGCAAAAAAGGATAGCAAATTTTGTTTTTGTTTTCCTATTTAGGTCCCTTGGCCAGTGGATATAGTTATAAGTATTGAGTGCCAAAAAATCTATAATCAAGTTTTTCTTCTGTTGTTACAAATAAAGTGGGCCAAATACAGTCTGGATGTGTTGAGGTTTCATGGTAAGAGGATTAATTCTCTTGTGATGAAAACATAATTCTAAAACCTACACTACCTTCAGCTTCTACAGAGGTATAATGTGGAGAGAGGAGAGAGAGAGAAAGGAGGATGAGAGAGAGAGGGAGGGAGGGAGAGAGAGAAAGATGTATGAAAAGGACAAGTTACAGTAGAATCTTATTTTTCTGAACCACCATTCAGTGAACTTCAAATTCAGTTTGCAATAATTTTAGTTTACCTGAAACAATAGACATTTTAATGCATTTGTGGAACTGTTGTAAATTATCATCTAATGTTAAAGCATAACAGAAATTATGTCAGATACCTAGAGTAAGCTTGAATTTAATAGACATTTTTAAAGATATACTCCTGTTGCCGAAATAGTTTGTTAAAGTTTTACTGAAGTGTAAAATGATTTTAAATTCTGAGATCAGTTGAATGTGCAATACCTTTTACCAGGATACTGTGTTTTAATCCCCCTTTCCTTCATACACCTAAAGTGTCAGTTTTCATCACGCAAGGATGCATATTTACCACTGCATTCTTTAGGGAAAGATTTCAAACATAATGTTTATTTTAGTAATTACAATATTTTTGTCCTGTCCCAATCAAATTACCCTAGGGAATATAAAGTTATCATCAACTATTAATACCTTTCTGTGGTTCACCTTGATTGGGCTGCAAAAGGCTGTACTCTCAATATACAAGTTTGCCAAAGTATAATAGATATTAGTTTAAATTTGCCAAGAAAGAAGTAATCTGCAACTGAAAGAATCAGTAAATATGTTATGCAAACTTTGCTACATTTGTGTATCTTGCAGAGTTTATTCTATGGAATTCTGAGAAAAATTTGATTGTGTTGACTTTTTTTCATGTTACAAAAACTGGGAGTCCTAACTTGGGCATAATTCCCACTATTTTTTATTGACCAAAAATATAATACTGTTTTTTTAATTATCACAACCAAGTTATCCTGTAATAAGATGGGTGGCCAATAAATTTAATAAATAAAAATATAATTCTATGATTAATTAAAAACACTGCATGAGATTACATTAACATGTTATGGGATAAACAGCTATTATATATTTTAGTTTAATAAAAACTTATTTGAAGATGTTATTTACCTTATTTAAAAGTACTTTTTTATATTCTCAGTGCCAATTGAGTATTAGGAATGAAGAGTATGCTATTGTGCTTAGGTACTTGCTTATGAACTTCATGTTGAATATGTAGAAATAACGTTGGGGTATGTGAATTCTTGGCCAGATCTTTCCTGAATGTTGCTGTATTTTAATTATCTTTGTTTGTTTTGTTTTTTGCCATCTTGACATGTCATTACTCTTCTTTGAATAGCTATTTTAGAGCAATATATTCAGAAAGTTGAACTTTTCATCTAAAAAAATGTGTGAAAGATGTGTACATAAATGTGTAATTTATGTTTTGCTTTTTTCTCTATACTTTTCTTTTATTGCACTTTTCTTCTTAAGAACTAGTCACAGCAGCAGAAAAGCTCCAGAATGATAGAGGTATGATACTTAATCAAGAAGCAGTTCTTCAAGTTGGATTTCAGTCGGAGCCTATTAAACAACAAACTCACCGCATGTTCCTTTTAAGAATGAAACTCATGCACTTTGTTAACAGTCTACACAATTACATTATGACTAGGGTATGTAATATACAATGCATTTCAATAACATTAAAATAACTTAAAAAATTTTGAACTGTTTCTTAGCATAGCAAAAAGAATTCATATTTTTACCTGATGATATAGGATTGTCATTCCTAGCTTAACAGCTCTTGGGATTTTAAATAACAAATTCTGCTAAAATAAAATGCTTTCAAATGCATGATAATTTCTTCTGTAAAATATCCTTGCTAATGTCAAGTACTGTAAAATAAATGTATTAGTCATGATAATTCAGCTTTGCTTTGCATTTTGAACTATTCCAGATGTATTGTTGTTGTATCTGCTTAGAGGAATATAGAAGGAAAACCAGTATTCTCCAGTGTAATAATAACCTGTATCCTTCAAAAATAATAGTTACTATTAGAAAGAAGACATTCATATTTTTACTTAGTGTCATACTTACTGACAAATATTCAAGTTTACATAATATTTCAGTCTCTAGCTGAATTTTAGGGATTCTTTCTTAGATGTGGTTCCCAATTATATCATCATTTAAAAATGGGAGACAAATTGTTTTCTGAAACTTGTTTTAATCGAAGGAGTGTATACATTACCTTAATTATCTAACCACCGTTCATTGTAATTAGAAATGTCTTGTATTCTGAAAATTGAACTCTCTGGAGATGACAGTGCAAAGATTTTTAGAGAAATATAGAGCAAAGAAATATAAATTTTGGTTCATTATACATTTTGCCTCCTTTTATAAGATTCTTCATAGTACAGGCTTGGAATTCCAGCATCAAGTAGAAGAAGCAAAAGATTTAGATCAGTTAATCAAAATACATTATAGATATCTTTCTACAATCCATGATCGTTGCCTCCTGAGAGAAAAGGTACATCAAATATTGCTTGTATGGAATCTGTATTGGAAGGAATTGGGATTATTAATGTCTAAGAATTAAACTATAATGCATGCAAATTGATATTTGGACTGTTAATCTTCAGATGGTCACATTGACTACACAGAATAATACTTTCAATCTGTCCAATACTTCAATAGAAAATAAGTTCATTGATGAAGACTGAGTACATATCAATTCATGATTGTAAATCAAATACAGATTCCCTCACCCCCAGCAATCAGCATGTCATGCATGATAGTTTGGGGTTCTTCATGAATTGGAAAATTCCAAATTTTCAGAAATATTAATGTTTTCAGAGTTGTTTCCCCCCAAATTTAATAAACTTATAACCAAATTTTATTTTAGCTCCAGACAAGTACACTTCCAACATACTGAAGTTGATAATCAACCTTTACTAAATATCCTTATTTTGAATAAATGTAGCTTGAAGATCATAATACATTTAATATTTTTTTATAAAAAAACCCTACTTGGTTTGTGAAAACAGGGATAAAAGGTTTCTAATTCTTATTATAACACAAATGTTTTGAAGGAAGAATTAACAATAAGATGATACAAAGTAGTATATTTGTTGTTCTTCCAAAACAGGTTTTCCTGCAGTCTTCAAACAAGGATTATCTCAATGTCAGATTGTCATGGAAAGAGGAAGCTTTTTTCTAAATAGCATCCAAATATGTCTTGCAGCCTTTAATGCTGGAAAAAATAGTTGACTATTGTCTTTAGTAATCACAAAGATCAATAGGATCCAATACTATCTTTCTTGTTGCACCTGTGATAGATTTGCTTAAATTCCAGCAAGAAACAGAGCTCAAATGACGGGGCTTAAAACTGACAAAGTTTTCATACGTTTAAATAATGGTTTTCCATCCTCCAATACTTTACATGTAGATGCCTCTTCCTTGGAAAAAAAAATGTAGCTTTCAGGAATTTTTGCTCCTTTGCGTTATTTAGCATAGCATATCTGGTATGTATTTTGGTATAGATCTCTGATTAATTTTTCTCCTATGAATGTATTTGGTATATGGGTATTTCCTGTAGTGCGATTATCAGCTTTACTTTACTTTATGCTACCCATTCCTAAAGACTCTGGGAGCTCTTTTTGTGCTATAAAAAGAAATATTTATAAAAATATATTTCCTAAATACAAGTAACCAATTCACAAGATATAATTTCCAATAATATATTAATACATTAACAGTATATTAATACACTCAAAATTTTTCAACTTTAACAAATAAATGAAGAATGGAATATGTAAATCTACTTTGAATCTACATAAATTTGTAATAGTAGCTGTTGCCTGTTACATTTGATTTTCAGGTGAGTTTTGTGAAAGAAGCAATAATGAAAGTTCTGAACCTAGTATTGATGTTTGCAGATCGTTGGCAAGCTGGTTTGGGAGCATGGAAGTAAGTATCTGTTCAATCTATGCATCACGATTGGTTGACAGAATTAGGACTTATTTTATTGACATTTGTTCTTTGAGTGAAGTCTTATGAATAAGATGTGTAGTGTTGACAGATTAATTGTGTAGACCACAATGGAATACATTTACATTGGATCTTATCACTTCTGGACACATGTTAGCTTCACAATCAGTGTGTCTTAAGTATAATTTTCTAAATTGTACATTCAGAAAATAAATTAGACATAATCAGCAATAAAAGGAATTACATTGTTGGAGCCCTGTTCTGTATGGTACCAGGTATCTATTTGTTCCAAATGCTCTGATAGAAATCTTGGATATCCTGACATGTCATTTGAAGTATTTTCAGCTGGTGAAAATTAAAGTTTATCAACTGTTATTTAATATACTCCTGTAAAGATATACAGGCATCTTTCTGGCATCAAATAATTTCATATCACTGAGTATTCATAGAAACTATAGATAGAGTCTTTATCCAGAGAAATACATTTTTTTGGTGTAATTGCTTGCCTCAGATTGTGATTCTTCAGAATAGTTTCAGCAATGATTTGTAGGTTTCCTCTGAGCAGCAATTATGACTGTGATAATACATTTATTTCATTAATGGAGCTTCTGTGAAAAACTGTGTAACATATGATACAGTATAACAATAGAAACATATCCCACCTCTACTTTGAACATATATATCAAGTCATCCAACCTGAATGTTAAAGTTCACATATTTAAAAAATATGCATCATTGAGGGAAACCTATCATGATAAGAATAAAATTAGAGTTTACAGGATAGTGTACAATTCTACTAAGATTTCAAGGTGTAGGTTATTGCAAGACATAAAACCTTAAATGATTTGTATGGTACAAGATTGAATATCGTACAAAGAATAAAAGACACAGTTAACAAAGTGATTATACCTTTGTAATAAAAATATTTTCTGTTCAAATCATTTTACTACAAATACCTTGTTTTTGCCCAGAAAGGAATAACAATGTTTTCCAAAACTTGATTTTTGTTTGTACTGTCTGCCTAAATTATCTTTCATTACTTTTAGGATGGAATCCATAACAAAGATGGAATCAGATTTTAAAAACTGTCATATGTTTCTTGTGACAGTTCTAAACAAAGCAGTCTGTAGAGGCTCTTTTCCACATTGTGAGTATTTAAGGAAAATGTATTTTTTAATATTAATAATTATAAACAATTTGTTGTTAAATGTTTAGAATAATGTATGCTACATTTTTAATACTTGTAGCCCTAAATACTTTTAAACATAACATACTATCAAAATAGTTATATCCTATATAATTGGAGGTATACATTAATTCAAATTGTTTAATTAGAAATGTGTGTTACGTGAGACTAAGAAGTATATCATAGTTTTATCTACCTCTGATATGTTTTGTTCAAAAGACAGTTCACTCTATTTTGATCCTAAATACTTTATTCGTTTTTGATTCACAGTGGAATCTTTAGCTTTGTCACTCATGGCTGGAATGGAGCAAACTTAACATGACATCCATGAAATTATACTCAACCAACAACTTCTTTGAAACATTATGATGTTAGCTGAAATGTCCTGTGATTTATGTGGCAGGCATTTTGTTTTGATAAGTTACAGTACTTCAGTTCTAGGTTTCTCATATGTACAATTGTATAGATATTACACTTGAAACTGTACAAATGTAAATACTGAAACTATCATTAATTTTATATGTGAAGTGTTTGACAAAATCATATTTTTATTTTCCTCTATGAGGCACAAACATCAAAACAAATGTAAAGGTTTCTTGCAAAAGAAACCTTTTTAAATATTTCCATTAAGATTATTAGTGCATAAGTTATCAATTATACCTAAATGTAATACTATTGTTGTTGGATTGAGTTTTATTTTCCCCTCTTCAAGGTATAATTATTTTTGATAAAATTAAATTCACAACTGTAGTTGCTGTGATAAATACCAGATTTCAATAAAACTGCACTGGAAAAGTACTTACTAAATTATCAATTTTTATACTGCATACAGTTAATTTTTTTAGCATTGTTAACAAATATTACTGAACTTTTAAATTTTGTAATGACGGGGAGTCTGTTTAGCAATTCTTCATTCAGTGACCATTTGAAATTATGACAATGCTGAGCAAAGAAACTTATGATACAATGCTGAAGTAGGAAAGTTAACAAATAGTCTTCAAAATTGTGGTTTTTGCAGCATGCTGCTGTCACTTGATCACCACTTATGACCCTAACTGTCAGCTTCTGATAAAATAAATGGAGAGCATGACATTGAAGAGGATTAAATGGCAATCACATGACATTGCGCCTAATGATCACGTGGGAAAACAACCACAATTATAACTGCCATTGTAAATTGACATAATCCCGTAATATTGATGCAGGATCCAATCTGCATCAGTCATTGAGACCAGATTGTGCTAGCCTCTGCCTAGGACACATATATTTGCCTTCATGATATCGAATTTTATGATCACACTGCTTGATGAGTTCCTCCTTCCAATTACCATTAACTGAGGACTACCAATATGACTGCTGTTGATGTCAGTTCACAATTATGTGAATATAACATTTTCCTAACAGTACAAATATACAATTCTTCCAACGATTATGGCATAAGGGTTGAAGACCAGAAAAAAACCTCAGCTAGAGCTGGCTCCAAATTACTCATTCTGCTGAAAAATGTAGCTGAGTGAAGTGTCCAAAAGACCACAGTGCAATGTTGCTTACACAGTGGTAATCTGAATGGAGAGTTATTGGAAAGAAACACAAAAGTAATGTTCTAAGACAGGGGTCACCAACCTTTTGGACCTCAGGGACTACCAAACTCATAATTTTAAATCCAACTGATCATTAATATGAATTTTGACTGACGGTGGCTTGCTGATGTTTTCCCAGGGTCTCTGCAGAAAGCAGCAAAGACCCTGGGAAAATCCCCAAAAAGGTCTGCAGGAAAATTCCCCATCCTATTTTCCTACCAATCAATCGATCTTTATTTGGGATCGCAGGATGCAGTCTCCAGCTCCATTCTCAGGGGAAGGGGGAGAGAGAGACTTTTGGCTTCATGCAAGGAAAGCAACAGAAGCAGCAGAAGTCTTTCTTTCTCTCCCCCAAACTCTGCCAGAAATGAGTCTTTGTGAGTCTTCGGACAGGATGCCTTGCAAAGTCCCAAAGACTCATTTCTGGCAGAGTTTGGGGGAGGGAAAGAATGACTTTAGTGTTTTCCTTGCACGCAGCCAAAAGCAGAACAAAGAAACAAGTGGAAAGAAGCAGCCTGGTGGCCAGGTGAGGCACGTGGGTCAGGTGCAGCAGGTTTCCCCCTCCCCCTTTCTCCCCTCTCCTCACTACCTTGTGTTCTTCGCAGTGCAATCGACGAAAACTTTGTGTTCCTGCGGGCCATGTGGTGGCGCAGCCTTGTGTTCCATGCAGCCAGGATTAATTGCTTTTGGGGTGATATTTCTTTATGGATCATCAGTGGTCCCCAGCCCACTAGTTGGCGACTACTGTTCTAAGATACACAAAAGAAAACTGAATAGTTAACAGGTTGGAACAAAATACTTGAAACTGATAAAGCAACACTAATATTCAGTCACAACCAAACAAGAGAAAAGGGTGCAATAATTGAGGGAACCTTGATTATTGTTAAAGATATGCATAGTTCTCTTATGCTTTGGGGGTGGGATAACATCCAGCAGCACAGCATATATTTTGCAAATCGAAAGAGGAATAAGGTCAATTAAACATCAGCATATCCAAGAAAAGTGGTTGCCAACTGGTAGGCTGCAGACCACTGATGGTCCACAAGTTTGGTGGTCCGTAGAGAAATGTCCCCCATACCAATGAATCCAGGCTGCGCAGGAACACAAGATTGTGCCACCCACAAGGTCTCTGGGAACACAAGGCTGCACCGCCCACATGGCTCATCCACCCGTTGGCTCCCATCCTTCTGCCAAGTGCAAACCTTGCCTTGTATAGGACCATGTGAGCTGGAACTGGAAGGTAAGACCAACGGTGGGGGAGGGAAATCTGCCCTGGGGTGGCTTGCTGAAGGTGGGGAAGACTTTCTCACCATCAGCAAGCCACCATCAGTCAAAATTCACATTAGTGGTCCATGGGATTTAAAATTATGAGTTTGGTGGTCCCTGAGGTCCAAAAGGTTGGTGACCCCTGAACTAGAACAGTTCTGCAAGGAAAAGAGGGTGGAAAGTTTCTAAAAGCAAGAAAACAAAAACTATATAGGAATGTTGCCATTTCTGGCAAAAGAGACTTCAAAGTCCAAACTTTTGCTCTTGCCATATTCACTTATTTTTAATTGACACAACTGCACATGAACAGTAAATATATGCAACTGGATCGGGTTGCCAAAACTTTTGTATGCAAATATATGTTAATTAGTTTTGTATTGTCTGTCTCATTCTGGAAAAATTGCAGGGAAAATACAAAAGTTCCGCAATTTTGAGCACATACCATGTCAACTTTCATGGCCATAACTTCATGACCGGAAAAAGACACCAGTTTTTGTTCCTGTTTTGGTATTAGAGCTGAATTAATCATGTGAGTTAAAATGTTTCCCGGGGTCAGATTTTTCTGGGACAGATGTTCTGCTCAGGGAAGTATATCAGTTACAAAGCTGTTTGTTGGTGATGGTAAACAATTGAGTGATTTCATGGGTCTCCTTCACAATTAATAAATGTATTTCAAATGCCTGCACGGATTATGGATATTAAGGTAGGACAGGAAGATATGAATATGTTCCTATTCAAACATTTTTAGAATACCTCTTTTTATTATTTCATATAATTCTTCAGAGACAATGGCATTCCAATTAAAGACTCTTTGATGGTGCTCTTTATTTTCTTGAAATTGATTCTGTACATTCTGGCAATTGCAGTAATACTATGGCTATCTCGTGTTACATGTTTTCATTTTGAGCATAAGGTGGTGTACTACTACTGAGGAAAAATTATTAGAATGTACTATTGTATTGAGAAACATGTACCAGAAACAAAACAATCTGTTTCTGCAAAGAGCAAGATCAATGCAAGAACAAACCAAGAATGGACAGTTTTAAAATCATGAGGTTTATCTTTCTTTAAAAACAAATAACATTAAAGTTATTTTTCAGAAAGAACTGTTAATGCCAGTGGCCTGCTATGATAGTGGTACTTATTTTAAAGCAATTTATTGGGACCATTCCCCTTTTTGGAATAAGGTGATATTTGCCAAAGGATTAAGTCTCCCATAATCCTAAAAATAGGAAATCAGACCATTTCAAGCTTTCTGCATTCAATTTTCTCATCTAAAAAAATATATCTCCTCCTGTCAGGAAAGAATGAACATGTAATATATCATTTCCCTCTTCTCAATCAGTGCTTACTTTTTCCTTGAAGTAGGGAGCTTTAGAAAAAAAATGGGAGCTTTACAAGGCAAAGTTGCCTGTATTGTACAACTTTTTCAATGTTTGCTGATGCAGGATTCAATCGCAAATTAAAAGGCTTGCTAAAATAATTTATAATCCCAGATTTATTTTTTTCTTAAATCTATTCCCGGGCACTGCTTGGACAAGTCCCTGCAGTTTTCTTGTCAAAGTTTTTCAGAAGTGGTTTCTCATTGCCTCCTGAGAGAAAGGGCTGAGAGAAAGTCACTGGCCCACAGTCACTAAGATGGCTTTATGTCTAAGGTAAGACTACAACTCATGGTCTTCTAGTTTCTAGTCTGATTTCTTAACCACTAAATTGGCCGTTCTAGGTACAAATTAATCCTAAATATATAAAGTTTAAGAGAGCTCATGAATGATACAATCTATATTGTATAATTCCCACTATTAAGATAAAAAGTGATTTGTTTTTGCTTAGCATGGTATGCAACCTTGCCTCACCTGCAAATTGGAGTTCACAGTTAATGTAGTCCACCAATAAAACCACAAACAATATATTAGTTTTGGCAGGAATCATTCTGTAGCCTAGATACACCTCACAAAGAGATTCCTTCTGGATTCACAATCTACAGGTGGTCCTTGACTTATAACCACAATTGAGCCAAAAAGTTCTGTTGATAAGAAAGTTTTAAAGTGACTTTTGGCCCATGTTACGACCTTTTGCCACAGTTGTTAAGTGAATCACATTAGTAACATGGTTGTTAAGTGAATCTGACTTCCCCATTGACTTTGCTTTGTTAGAAAGTCACAAAAGGTGATTATATGACTCCAGGACACTGCAACCGTCATGAATACATGCTAGTTGCCAAGCGTCCAAATTTTGATCACTTGACCACGGAGATGCTACAATGTACGGTGAAAAATGGTCATAAGTAACTTTTTTCCAGTGCCATTGTAACTTCAAACAGTCACTAAATGAATGGTTGTTAAGTCGAGGACTACCTCATATTAGTCAATTTTTGCAACTTCAGTTTATGGTTAAACAGACAACCATCTTGGCCCACTTGGCTTCTGTTTTCTCTCAATAAAGACTCCGGAGTGGCAATTCACCTCACCAGATGACAGGTGACGGTATTTCCACGTATGTAGACAGTAACTTCTTCTCTTTTTTGCTTCGTGAGAAGAAGCCTTGGGAGCTCCGCTCTCTTCTACTAGAAACCGGCGCGAAGATCGGAAGGGATTCCCTCGCTCGAAGGAGGAGCCGCGGATACTTCCCTGGGCGGACTGCCTGCTTCAGAAAGAGATGGCCGAGGGTTTCGGTCGGGACGGGGGAGGAGTCGGAGTGGGAGGAAGGGTGTTTCCTTGCACTGTTTCCCGGTTTGACTCAGGCAGGAAACTTCGAGCGTCCGGCGGCCCTGGAAGGGAGTAATCCCGAGGCGCAAGACCTGAAGGCAGCGCTGGGACAAAGCCTAAGGGGGGCGAGGCCGTCCCTCGGAACGGCTTGCATCTCTGGGCGTGAGGAGAAACCCACAGGGCCTCCTTGGCACGAAGCTGGGTGAGAAAAACTTCCATCGATTTTTCCTTCCGCTTTCCTTCCAAGAAGAAGAGGGAGCCCCGCGCCAGGCGGCTCTTATTTTCATTTATGTAGCGGTGCCCGTCCCTGCAGGGCGGCTCTCTCATGCAGAGCCGCGCACACTTGAAAGGCATTTATTTCCACTGCGCGGCCTAACCGGGGCGGCCCACTTCTCGTAGATTTGGGCGGGTCTCCTTCCAATTGCCAATTTCCGTGAAAGTTCAAAGCTTCCGGGACATAAAAATCCCAATTTCTTCCGCGGCGCCAAATAAGTTTGTGCAGGAATACCGAAGAGGCTGCGTTGAACAAAATCCAGTCTGGGCGCAGAGGTGCGGCCTTGGAAGAAGCACCGTCCTTTCAGTGGGATAAGCCCCGGTGTCGGAAACAGCCTTTGGGGAGATTAAGAAGGGAGGGAGAAAGAAGGTTGCACACTAGGAACCCTGATGGAAAGGGAAAAACTGAAGGGGTAGTTCTCCATCTTACTGAAGTTGCGATCCATTTGAAACAATTCAGACTTGAGTGCCTTTTCTTCAAGTTTGCCTGAATGAACAGAAATTGCAGTGTAGAGTAATTGAGTCATCGCGTTTTTCCCGAAGTTTGAAAGAAATCTCAGCCAGCTTCACTTCAGACTTGTGAATAAATTCAGAATTCTTAACCAACCCATTCACAGATTTTATTCATTCATTTTGATGACTGAGTGTCCTTTTATTACGAAATAAGGGTTCCTGCAAAGCTGGGAATGAACTTTCCTCATCATGGCATCATGCACATAGTTTATACTTCTAATTAGAATTCATTGAGGGAGAGGGAAATAAGGCTGCTAATGTTTACTGGTGTGGGAGGAAGTAGATCAGAGCTGTAATCGAGTGGGTATACTTTGAAAGTTGCAAATATATTTCAGGATTGATTATGTTTGCAAATCATCTGTATTAGTTAATTGCTTAATTAATTTCCGTATTTCTATAATATATTGAACTTAAAGCTAACATGTTTCCATTTTCACTAAAGGATATCGTAGTTGGTAATTTGGCTGACTAGCTTCTAAGGTAATATGTAGTCGATTGTGAACACAAACATGTAATGAAATGCAGATTATGTATCTTCAACATTTGCTGTCTTTTATTTCTTCTTTTTACTGATGATTTTGGAAACTTTGAAAGGCTGCATATCACTTTGTGTTCAGTAAGTTGACTTAATAAAGCAACTGCTTTTATCATAGATTTTACATTTCAATCACAATATGTTTTCTATACATGTGATTGTATCAGAAACTGTTAAAAGTTCTAAAAAAATTGGTTTGGGGGGAAAGATAGGTAATTGACGTCTGAAGAAATGCATTTATTTCCATCTTTTATAGAATTGCCTTTGCAGTAATCAGTTTCTTGCATTATAGACTTGTATGCTTTTCAATATGCATGGTTATGGATATACATAATTAACAAGACTTTTATTAAGTTTTTTTACAGATGCTTTCTATTTTTCTTCGCTTTTTGTATTTAGTCAGCAATGCACTGTGAAAATTGATAAATATAGATAGAAGAGGCTACTATAAATTTTCATGTCCTTGTACTAAGATAACAGATTTGTGGTAAATATGGTGGAGGGAATAGTTACTTTCAGCCCTTAAACTAATATAGAAACTAATTTGTTAGAGCAGCTTTAACCACAGGGTTCATGCAATAGATGTACATTGTTAGTTGCTATGTAGGTTTTCTTTCACAGTTGGTTTCTGATGATGACACTTATTGTAAATAAATATTCAAAGAAAAATAATTGCAAAATAAAGATCACAAAAAGTTCAATCAATTGCTTCTTCCACTAGTTTTCCTATCAGAATCTGATAGGAAGACTAGTGGAAGAAGCAGTTTGATTGAACCTTTTATGATCTTTATTTTGCAATTTTTTTTCTTTGAATATTTATTTGCAGTAAGTGTTTTATTTCCCTCAGTTTTTGTTTCTGAACATTTATATTCCATTTTCCTCTAGATGCTCAAGGCAGTGTACATAGTGTACTCCTCCACACACACCCCCTTCCCCAGTAGCTTTGAAATGTATGTTGGGCTGAGAGAGGACTGCTCCAAAGTCATTCATCCATAATATGGATTTATTTTATTTTGGCAGAAGAAAGGTTTTTTTTTAATTTTTAAAATTTTATTTTTTAAAAACAAAAGTACAAATCTCTATTCACATTAACAGTGTTCGTGTTGTTATTAATGCATACCTCTCCTTTTATACATAACATCAGCTCTTATTTCTATCCTCCACCCATTTGTACCACTATCCCAAACCGCATAATAATCCGAATCATCTTTGCCTCTTAATTCCATTGTGAATTGATCCAGTTCCACACAATCCATTATTTTTTGTGTCAAGTCTTCAGATGGTATCTTTTCCTTCTTCCATCCCTGTGCGAAGGCTATTCTCGCTGCAGTTATGATATGTATAATGATGTATCGGATGACCTTGCTCAATATCCCCTTAATTATTCCTAATAAGAATATTTCCTGTTCAAGTTCTAATTTGTGCTCTGTAATTTCTAATAACCATATTTGTACCTTCATCCAATATTTTTTAACCTCTGGACACTGCCACCACATATGGAAGAACGTTCCTTCTCTGTGTTTACTCTTCCAACATTCTGCTTTTGTGTTTGGATACATTTTGGCCAGTTTTGCTAGGGCTAGGTGCCACCTACAAAAAATTTTATATTGATTTTCTTTAAATGCTGTTGACAATGTCAATTTACAGTTATCAATCCACATTTTTTTCCCAATCCTCTAAATTTATATTATGCCCTACATTTTTTGCCCAGGCAGAAGAAAGTTTTACCTGATCAAAGAAAAAATTAGTAAGCTTTCCCCGAAACATAGCATGGCACGTAGCTCTGTGGAAGAAAGATGCAAAGTTGGAGGACTATTTGACGTTGCTTTTCCTCTTCTCATATGGCAGTTGCTGTTAATAGGGAAAAAACAGCCTATTGGATTGAGCTCTGTGATGGTCTTCTGCTTTCCTTTCTTGAAATTTCTCTCAACTGTAGATGCCTTTTCTGATAGATGGAAAGGGTTTTCTGGATTACTTCCAGATGGTAGAATTAACTTCTTTGAACTTGTCATTTACAACTAGTACCCACTCTTTTTGTTTTCAGTTTGGATGGCAAGCTCTCTTTCATTCTTTTGAAGTGCTTAAAGATCAGCTTTGGTTCTGGTATAATTATATTTAACAGTCATCTTAAGGTGTGATAAAGTGAAATTAATATGTGAGAACCAGTCATGTTTAATCAAGTTAACTAAAAAAAATGTCCAGTGTTTATCTTGATTCTGCCCAATTCTTCACCCTGGCCTGCTAAAATCCTCTAACTAAAATGCTGTCTATCTTGTTTTGAACAGTGTTAAATTTTGTACATTTTGTTTTGAACTGCATGAAATGTTGTGTACTTATTTAAAAGAGTGCATCAAACTATGTTGCACTTCAGATACAGCAGAGACATGGTATAGGTGTTCCTTAAAATATGTTAGCTGCAGACCAAATCAGGAATTAACGTACTGCTAAAGGAGGGGGTTGGACTAGAAGACCTCCAAGATTCCTTCCAGCTCTTGTCCAATGTCCTCATAGTGCAGCTTTCATCTCATTCCTAGCTCACATTTTTCTTTCAAATTACAATTTGTGTTGTTTCTATTTTTCCAACCAGCCTTGCTGTATGAACAATGACAGTTTCATGATGATGTCTGGCTGGTATCCGCCAAACTCCTACTGGACACTTTTAGTTATTAATGGAACACTCCCTTTCCTCTGTTCCTGGTTACTTTCCATGGCTAATTTGATTTAGGCTGCAGGAGAAGTTAGGTTCCTAACTTCCACCGAGGTACCTGCTGAGGCATTTCTCAATGCTCTATGCATTATTTCTTGTATACTTAAGGTTTAACATTCTTTTAGATGAGTGCTAGACCTGTTTTTAAACACATGTTTTCTTCTTCTGAAGAAGCATACCTGTATTTAAAACATATATATAACTAACCCTTTCTTCACAGATAATTAGTTTAAACTGGGAAAGAGCTAAGTTCTGCTAGAAATGTTTTGTTGGTTCTGTTCCAAATGGTTATATTACAGGTTTTCAGTTCTTCCTGATGATAAGGGTGTCATATAACCATAGTTGCGACTATTGAGGTGGAAGCTCTGCTGGTGCTTTATATAATCCATAGCACAGAGGTCTCCAATTCCTGGTCCGTGAACTGACCAGTCCGTAGCATGCCAGAAACGACCACGCAAAGAAGCACAGTCCCATCCGCAGGATGCATACAGCACATGCAACCATGAGCCCTCGAGTCTGTGGAAAAACCTCTCCATGGAACCAGTCCCTGGTGCCCAAAAGGTTTGGGGCCCACTGCCATAGCATGCTTGTGACTGCTGGTGGCCATTTGTTGTCAGCATTGCATTTTATTGTTGCACATAGAGATTTTGTGTCAGGCTTCTTGCAAGCTGATCTAGAAGTTAATAAACAGGCACCAGGTTTATGATAAATAGATTATAGAAAAGTGAAAGAACCCATTATAAAATAATTTCAGCAACTGATGTGCATTAGTTAGTTATAACGAAACCAGGGTACAAATTTTTGTATCAATGTGATGACTGGATTAGAAACTATATTGTTTTTTTAAAAGAAGGAATGGTTTTGGTAGTCTGCCATCAAGCTGCTTGCTTGCAAACATTTTGAGATCTGAATATCATGTATGGATTATTATGGAAGCTGGTGTGAAATTGACAAATATCTACCAGTTTTGTCTTGTAGTGTAAGTGACTACTTCTAAATGCAACCAGTGAATCAGAAATGAAGTTTCTTATAGTTCATCCACTGAATCTGTTGATCTGTCACTTAAACTGTTTTTGAATAAGGGCCTAATGGTGGACCAATGCAGAGGACAATCTTGATCTGCATTAAGAAGAAATTCCCTTGAGACTTCATGTGAGCTTCCTCCAGCTTCAGCCTGCATACTTCCTCTGCCTTTCCAACTGTTTATGCATCTATAAAAAACTTTGAATTAATGTAGTTGTCATCTCTAAAGGGACAGTTTTTGTTATCTGATGCCAGTGTAATTTATAGTAATAAAAAGGCTACTCATTTCAAACAATTTAAAATAAACAAGACTGAGCTATGTGTTAGTATGCTACTTTCTTTCAAATTAAGGCATTGGTGCTTTTTGTCTTGATTTTTTTTTTGTCAGATACTGGTTGTTCTTGCTTTCTTATACCAAAAATAAGGAACTTACAGCAAATGCTGGTCTCTTAAAACTCTCAAATGTTCCTTTTTATATAAAATTCATGTGGCTAAAGATAACTGAGACAATTGATAGTAGTTTTGCAGAATAATGTGGACATTACTTAGTTGCAATTTCATTCATACTAAGAAATTATTTGTGTGACTTACATGTGTTTAATCACCACTTACTAGATTTGGTTCTCTTGATAGCAGTAAGCTTCAGCTAGTATAGCACTGTGTGTAACTTTTTGTTTTACATATTGATTTTGGATTTTTATTTTATAAAACATCCAATTCAAAAAAATGAAACTTCTATTTTGAGTTTGATGTGCATGCTTTGCAGCATTTTAGAGGCATTTTGCCTCTACATCCAGCACGCCTACTCACAACAGCTCTGAAACAAAATGTCAAATCTGCCAAAATGTGCACTATGTCCAGTTTTACATTTACAACACCGCTTTTTGAAGTATTTTTCACTTTAAATGTTTCAGAATTAGGAGGTTGCATATCCTTAGATTCAATATTGGAGGACCCAGAAAACAAGTGCTCAATTTGTAGGGAACTATTTATGTTGGCTTTCAATTAGTGCCTTTGCTTTTTGTTTATTAATTTGTCTTGTCTTTAACAAATCTTGTACAGTAATTTGCTTGAAAAACCTTTTGGCTGGGGTTTGTACTCAATCCTAAGAAGGGACTGGGATATTAAATAAAATCAGGAGAACTAGTATGTTAAAGTAACCCTGTTTTGTAGATTGGGACCATTTAATGTACCAAGGTTTTAGTAAATCTACAGTAAACCTTGGGTAAAATCAAGTTAAACGATCCACTTTAATTACAAGATTTTAGTTTTACATATATTGAGGTTAACATGTTCTCTGAATGTTGCTTATATTAATCTTCATTGATACAATATTCCTGTTATAGTTTCTTTTATATCTTGAAGAATAGCAGAGGTTTGAACTGGTGTTAGAACTTGAAAGATACCATTTATTTTGAAGGTACTTATATTCATATTCACTTTGGTTTCTCAGTTCTCAAGGGAATATATTAATTGTGGTTTGCATTTTCCCATTTTCAATACAGGAAATACCAGTAGATCTCGTTTAGCAATAGCCTCTTTTGGCAACTGGTTTGCATTACAAACAGTGATGAAAAAATAACTCATACTGCACAGGCAATCCTCACATTCATAACCTTCACAGGTCTGCAAAGCAAAGCAAAGCTGAAGTAAGATCATAAGCACAGTTGCAGTTTTACTTAGTTGCCTCACTTCATGACCAGGTTGCTGATCCCAGTTGTGATCTCTCATCACAATTTTTATATAATTTTACCTGGGTAAAAAATTCAAGGACAATTGTATTTTGAACACATTTGCAATGTTTATTTCTACCATAAAAGCTACAAGGAATATCAAAACAACTAAAGACATCAGGTTGTTTTCCTAATTAAATAGAATCTTATTTGTCTGCCCCGAAGTGATTCTTTTTCTCCCGCTAATGAATTTGATTTACCACCAAAGCTGGTTATTTGACCTGCTTCCAATTTTTTGAAGAAGCAACTAGGAAAAATTCAAGACGACCTTTGGACAATTGTGCACCAATAGAGAGGGGGACTTGATGGCCGCAATTCTCAATCAGTAGGTCATCTTTTCTCTTCAGCTGCTTTTTTTTCCCTTAAACATTCCTGGATTTTAAATGCACTTTTTGCAGCTTTACAATTTCTTGTTGTGACTAGTTCACTTCTGACCTATTTTATAACCCCTTGCTGGACAACTTTTTTTTTTCATTTTTCAATGTTTACTATTAAATTCCCAAATACTTTTTAACCATAAGGAGGTTTGTGGTGAAAAATATTTTTTGGCAGTGAAAGTCATTCAATTAACCCTACAATTACAGAGTTTTGCATTAGAAATTTCTCTCTCTCTAGTTGTTGTTTTTTTAAAGAAGAACCTTTATATTTATCTCTTAAATTTTGATAAGATAATTCCCTTTTTTAAAATCCTGGGATGCTTTAAGCCGGGGTGCTTTAAGCCTGAGATGGGGGAATTGTTCCCTGTGGATGCTGGGTTATGATTTATCTGTTTCTCTTGTCCTTGAAAGAACAAAGTGTTTCTCATGCTTCCAAAAGAAGATACATATTTTGATGAGTCAGTAACAGTCGTGCAAATTCAATATGATATCCAAAAGCAGGAAATATTAATGGGACTTGTTTGCCATTGATGAATTAGAACCTGTTGATGTCAGATGTGAATTTGTTGATGTCAGATGTAAAGACTAGAGTATTTAGTTTGAAAAATATTCATCTGCCAAAAATGATTAAAAGAATACAAATATAAGAAATTCTGAGATAATGGAATTGATAGCAATAGCACTTAGACTTATATACCATTTCACAATACTTTACAGCCCCCTCTAAGCAGTTTACAGAGACAGCATATTGCCCCAGTAATCTGGGTCCTCATTTTATCCACCACAGAAAGATCGAAGGCTGAGTCAGCCTTGAGCCTGTTGAACTGCCAAATTGCGGGCAGCTGGAAGTCAGCAGAAGTAGCCTACAGTACTGCATTCTAACCACTGTGCCACCACGACTCATGATGAAGGATAGACTGGACTTTTTGACAAGACGATTATTGTGTTGTCAAGAAGAATTATTCAATAATGGATATTGCAGAGACATTTATAGCACAGACTTACGAACTTTAGACATGGGATGCAATTGTTGGGAAAGTTCCCAATTAAAAACCTAAGGAAATATTTTATTATTAAGAACCAAACAAGGGTGCTTCATCAGAGATAATCAGAATGATTTGTGGCAAATAAGAGATGGTGTAGTCTATAAGTAAATTATAATAACAGACTGTTAACAGAGTGCTTTGAACTTTAATTTGTCCGTTTAATCTGTTAACTTTTTTATATATGTAATGTATGGCGGGTCAATTGGGTTACAAATTTTGGAGCTGTTTTGCAAGGGAAGAAGCTATTATTCGTTGCAATAGATTTGTCAGCAATCAACTCCAAGCCCGTGGGCTGGATGCATCAAGTGCTGGCCATACCCTTGCCCAGTTTAGCGAAGGGAAAAAAAGTCCCTATATGTTACGTGGCACTGCCATGATGCCATGAATCTGACATCCCTGAACTAGGGGATAATATATGCTTTTGTTTTAGTTTATATTTTTAAATATTTTTGTCTTGTTTTGTCTCTGTTAAATTCTTTATTTTGTATTTTGATCTTTTGAATAAAATAAAACATTGAGCAAAAAAAATAGAATCTTATCTTATTGATTTGTGAGGTGACGATTACATTTTTCTATGTTTGAATTTTAGAAATAGCCTAAGGATTATATTGTTTATTGGCCTATTAGCTGAGAAAATGATGTAATCAATCATTCTCCTGCCTAAATTTGTACTTATCCTATGCAGTTGTATAACGTAGTTTACAAATTGCATTAATATATAGTGTAATGTGGTTTGGTTGTTTTTGTTTTTTTTTGCTTACTGAATTTATAATAGTTAACCACACTGTATTTAAGTGGTACATTTACTTATTACAGCTTTAGGAATTTATATTAAGTCACCTTAAACTGGACAATATGCATCATGATTTTTCTTCCTCAATGTGATAGTTATCGTATGACTGTTGGCTGTCAATTTTAATTAGTGAATATTTGTATTAAATACTTCTTACATGTGATGAAACTATTTTCAAACAGAGAGTTTGTCTAAAGGCAGGTTGAGTTTTCTCTGTTAAAAGAGACTCTCGTTAGTCTAATTTTTAGATTGTGCCAGTTTCCATATTTATCACAATAAATCTCTATTACAATTTTTAAAATATCTGCCTTCTTTTCATAGAATCATAATGACTGCCCAAGTTACTCTGGAGGATGCTTTGTCCAATGTAGATCTCCTAGAAGAATTGCCACTGCCAGATCAACAACCATGCATTGAGCCCCCTCCATCATCATTGCTTTATCAGGTATGATTTTTGTTAAATATTTGCTGGCAAATGTAATATTTAGAAGTATTCTAGATTAACACAAATGAATTGTTTTTCCCATGATTATTCATTGTTTTGGGTCACTTTTCATTCCATACAGCCAAATTTCAACACCAATTTCGAGGACAGAAATGCGTTTGTCACAGGCATTGCAAGATATATTGAACAAGCAACTGTTCATTCTAGTATGGTAAATATATTTTTCTATTAGATTTTAATATCTTTACAGCAACAACAGGAGACATATTTTTCAGCATAATGAATTTCCTTCTGGTAGAGCTTTATTATAGGAGAAAGAAATAAAGAATTATGTTTGTGCATTTGCTTCATCTAGAAATATTTCATATTTTAATATTGTATTTAGGAATTATTTGCAACTAGCTGGGAATAATATTTATTTTATAAATATCTCATTTTTAGCAATGATGCACAATTATCATCTGTTCTAGGAACTTTTATGTGTTTTCATGTGATCCATAATGAGTTTTTTAGCGATGTGGGAAACAGCTCCAGAGTTCTTCAAAGGAAATGGGGTGAAGTGCCAGTTTAAGCATTTTGGCTATTTAAATAGCAGTGTAATACCAGGTGAATGTTATTGTTATTAATCCTAAGGATAACATTGATTTTACTAATGTTACTCAGCCCATAGCTGTAGCAAAGTGGAAGCAAATCTGAAGCTTCTGCTAATCAGTTACTTCTCCAGGCCGCCTCTTGCAATCAGAGATGCTTGAATAGAAGAAAACAATGGTTGGTGGAAAACATCCCGAAACAGACAGTTTAAAATGCAGCCAGGTGAAACGGGAGAAGAAAAGACAAAGGCAGGGAATAAACTAAGTCAGTGTCCAAGAAGTCAATCCAAGTTTTCAGGACAGTGTTCAGGATTACAGGAAGGTGTTTCCCCATTTGGCAAAACTACACCTAAACGGCATATAGTGCAGTCAGAAGGCAGATCCAGGAGTGATTCTGAGTCGAACATTAATTGCTAAGAGCTTTTTTGTGTAATCTCTCACTTCTGTACTTGAAGGGACGTTGGACGTTTTCTTGTCCAATACCCTACTGAATCAAGAGATACTATACTATTCTAGACAAATGTCCAGTTGTCCACTAATGTCCAGTCTCTTGGAGATAGGACATACCGAGCAATACTGTTCTTGCAGCTTGGATGTTACTCTGAGGAAATTTGATTAGAGCAGGGATGTCAAACTGGCGGCCTGTAGGCAAGTTGAATCACACATAGGCCACGGCCAAACTAACTCTGCAAAGGGGCAAAAACACCACGATACATCACACGACGGCAACTATGACACCTATGGATTAGAGCCTTTGGCCTATAAAATCAACTCTTATTATTATTATTTTTTTATAAAGAATTTTATTAATTTTTAACAAACAAACATAACATACATAACATAAAAACATTTATTCTCATATATTTCTTCCGGTGTGTCGGTTGTTCATCAGTTTTGTGGCATTCATTTTATAGTGTCAATAATTATATGCATAACAATTTATATTGTCAATCCATATCCTGATATTACTAATCTTTCATTCTTTATGGGATCATACTTTAAACACTTTATTCTATTAACAAATCAAATAATCATAACAATTAATCCTAAAAAAAAAAAAAAAAAAACTTATAAAATATAATTTCTATTATCTTATCTTATCATCTAGCCATTGGTAAAAAAAGATCCCAAATTTCATAAATTGTTTATCTTCTTGCTCTCTAATTTCAATGTCAATCTACTCATCTCAGCACATTCTAATATTTTCTTAATAATTTCTTCCGTGTATGGTATTTTCTTCATTCTTCCAATTTTTAGCAAATACAATCCTAGCCGCTGTTAATCATTTACAATCAAATATTTCAATTCTTTATTATATGTGTCAGGTAAGAATTCCAATAAAAAAGTCTCTGGTTTCAAGTCCATGTGTTTCTTTGTCATTTTTTCCACCATATGTGAATTTTAGTCCAATATTTTCTAGCCTCCTCACAAGTCCACCACATATGATAGTATGAGCCAGGTATCTGGTGACATTTCCAAACATTTTCAGATTATTCTTAAACATTCTTGCTATTCTTGTCGGGGGGAAGTGCCACCTGTAAAACATCTTATACAAGTTTTCTTTATATGCTGTTGACATTGTCATTTATAATTTTGAGACCATAATTTTTGCCATTTCTCTAAATCAATCCCATATCCAAAAATTTTTCCCCCAAACAATCATAGTTTCTTTAAACTTTTTGTTTTCTTTTCTTAGTTAATTCCCAATAAATAACCATATAATTTTTTAATTCACTTGGTCTCAGTCCAGTCATCAATATCTTATCTAAATCAGTCGTTTATCATAGAATCCTTCCATTGTTAAAATCTTCATCATATCTTGAATGTATTTGCGCATATGAAACCAATTCATCTTTATACCTTGTTCCTCTAAGTTTTGGATCGATTTAAGTCCACCCTTTTCATCTAACAATTCCCAATATCTAACTGTTTTTCCTTTTTATAAATCATAGGATAGGAAAATGCTTCAATAGTCGAGTAAACCAAACTGGAATTTTCAAATAACATTGTTTTTTTATCTTTTCCCAATTTAACACAAAGACTCCGTATATAATGTCTTCTAAAAATACCCCTGTGTTTTAGTTCCCTTGTACCATAAAAAAAGCATGCGCCGCCCAACAGTAAATCATGGCCTTCTAATGTCAACAATCTATGTTTTCTTAATGTTATCCATTCTTTGACCCACATCAAACTTGCAGCTTGATAATACAGTTCCCAATTAGGCAAGCCAAAACCTCCTTTAATTCTAGCATCTTGTAAAAGCTTTAACTTATTTCTCGCTCTTTTACCTTGCCATATAAACTTTAACATGATTTTATTAAATCTTCAAAGTAATCTTTTCCAAGTCTAATTGGTATTGTTTGAAAGAGAAATAAAATTCTAGGTAAAATATTCATCTTAATTGTTGAAATTCTCCTATTAATGACAATGAAGTTTTCCCATTTCTTCAAATCTATAATTATCTGTTGTTTGAATTTTAGTATAATTATTTTCTTTTAAATGTGCTACATCTTGCCGTCAAATATATCCCCAGATACTTAACCTTATTTGTAACTTGAATTTTCAAAAGATCTGTCAATTCTTCTCTTTGTTTCAATAACATATTTTTTGTTAAGATCTTTGTTTTATCTTTGTTTATCTTCAAGCCAGCCATCTCACCGTATGTCTCTATCTTTCCAATAACTTTGGAGCGCGTTTCTAACGGGTCTTCCAGAATAAAAGCTAAGTCGTCAGCAAAGCTTGTAGTTTAAATTCTTCTCTTTTTAATTTTCATTCCTTTTATACTTTTATCATCCCTAATATTTCTATTTAACACTTCCAAAGTCAATACGAATAACAAAGGAGATAGAGGACACCCTTGTCTTGTGCCTTTTCTTATATTAATAAGATCTGTAAATTCTCCATCCATCATTACATTTGCTGTCTGTTTATTATATAGGGCTTCTATTGCTTGAATAAATTTTCTGCAAAACCCATCTGTTCCAACAGTAACAGCATAAATCTCCAGTTCACATGTGTCAAAGGCTTTTTGAGCATCTAGAAATATCAAAGCATTTGCTTCTCAGGATGAGCCTCATAGTATTCCAAGGTGTCCAAAATTACTCTCATATTGTCTCTAATTTGTCTCTTTGGCAGGATCATTTTGATCTGAGTGAATAAAATTATTTAAATATTTTTTCAGTCTTTCTGCTAGTATTGAAGCAAAGATTTTATAATCTGCATTCAATAAAGAAATAGGTCTATAATTCTTAATTTGCAGGGCGGGTCAGCCTCTTCTTTTGGAGATAAGTGTAATATAAGCCTCTGTCCATTGGAAAAAAAAAAAAAGCAAAAAATGAAAATATCATCTTCTTACATAACCTTCATTTTCCATACTTCTAAGCAGTGGAATGCTCAATCGTTCTGAAATTTATTTAGAATCCTGCGGAAGCCCATCTGAGACCTGGTTGTCACTCATATTTGTCTCTTAAATGCTGCTTCATTAATTCCTTCATTTGTTATTACTGTTTCAGTAACATTCTCCTTCAGTCTTCTTTAGGTAATCTTTGGTAAGTTAACATTCCTGATAATACTGGTAATTTTATCCTCATCAAATATTCTCGTTTTTATTATGAAGTTGCCCATAAAATCGTTGAATAATTGTTTCTGTTTTCTGCGCTTATAACCCTTACAATATAGAACTGGCTTGATGCCTTGTTGTGATTAGCGCGCTGTGTCGAAGCGCTGCTCGACGTAGTTTCAAATATTTTCTTTGATTCTTCTCCTTTCTCAATTATATGCTAGCCATCTACCTGGTTTATTTGCATCTTCAAATAATTCTGTTTAATAAAGTTTCTGATTTTCTGTGCCAGTTTCTTTTTCCCTATTAATTCCATTTTATGCTTAATTACATCCGAGCTTTCACATCATTAATATCTTTTTTTCTGTGGCATTTCTCCTGTAATTCTTTTTCAAGTCTTTTATATTCATCTATCCAAAGGTCTTGGAGGCTTGTCTTTTTCCTAATATTCTTTTTTCTTGTATAATACCATTATCAAACGCTCTAGCATAATGCCTTCATTGTTCCCCCCCAGAACTTCTGCATTGACAGTAATCCTCTTTTTTGGTGTTTCTTTAACAAAAGAAAAAGGCTAATTTCCTTCTCCAATCACATTGTATAAAATCCTTCTCTCCTCTTTAAAATAGTGTTATTTAATGTCCATCTGCGATCTTTTTTTTTGTACCTTTCCATTTAAATTGTCATTGGACTTATGGGCTGCCCTGAAGTATTTTGTTTCAATACTACTGTTTCTTTCTTGGAATAGTGGATATTTAATTTCTGTTGAGATCCAAAATCATATCTAATCTGGACCTAATGATAAATGCCTATTAGAGTAAAAGTAATATTGTTTAGCTTTAAGCATTTTCTTTCCTCTCGGCAATATATCTTTTAAGAAGTTAATTCATCTGATCATTTTAAAAAGGATTTAGGGAGAGTCCTTTCTATGTTTGTTTTATTAGTCGTGTTGTATAGTCCAATTTGTTGTCCAGCAATTCCCATTAAATCCCCCATCATAATTATATATTGACATAATCCAGTCTATTATTTCCATATGTAGTTTTTTCTAAAAACTCTTCCTTGTTTATTCATTCGGTATCATCGCGCAGTAAATTGCAATCACAGGAGTATTTTTCCTATATTATCCGTTATTTCACACATTAATACTCTGGTGACCGTGCTCTTCATCGCTGTGTAAATCAGTTTTGGCCTGAATATCCTCTTTAATAATAAAGAACCACTCACCTTCCTTTTCTTAAGCATTGAGTCTAGAGAAGTAAATAATTTTTCCCTAACTGTTGGTTGTATTAACGAATTGCTTTCATGTTGTTTTTTAAATATGAGACTGTCTTGTAGGCAAATTTATATTCAAATTTTAATTTCTCTAAATTATAGAAGGTTTTCCTTCTTTTAACAGCTGAGTTGAGTCGACATTTATGTATTCCGATTGTATCAATATTTTTTTCTTCCATGATTATGCTTTATATTTGGGATCTAAACAGTTCTCTGGCTCCTCTTCACGTTGTTCTTTGTAACTGTCGTCATCTGTTCACCTGCAGCTCTTTCTCTTTTCAGTCTCTGGGTTGTTCCTCCATAAACTCAATTAATGAGACCATCCTTCCTCTACCTCCTGTCCTTCTTCTTCAAAAATTCTGGCATAGGAAAAGTTCTGCTTTTTCAATTGAATCAATTCTAATGTCTCTGCTCTTGCCGACACTAATAAAATTAATCCTTCTGGTATCAGGCCATCTATAGTTACGTTCATTTCCAGTAAGGTTTTCTAGTCAGAAATCGTTATTCTCTCTCATCTCTCTCACTCTTCTAAGGGTATTTGTTTTAAAACACCACAATCTCTTTACGCTTTATGTTTCAATGTTTTTTCTCATTACCACTTGAGTATTTGTGTTTTGATCGGATTTCTTTGGAGTAAATCTAAGATATGAACTTTCCTTTGGTAAGTTTTATTTCTCATGATGCGCATATGCTTGTATAGAACCGATATATCCTCATGCTACTCCTCCATCATCTTTTCCTCTGTAATTTTCGCAAGAACATCTGCCAAGATTGCTATGCATTTCGCAGCCAGCAAATTTTCTTCCTTTTTTCGCTCTCCTATATTTTAAGAATCTAAGATAAAATTCTGACCTTTCCATCTCCCACCCTCAACCATCCACCTTTTTTCTTGTTCTACCACTGTTAATCTAGTATCAATATATCTTCTCCTCTCTTTTGTTTTCCTTCTTCTCATTTTTGAAATCTCCCTCATCACTTCCGCATATTTGTTTTAATCATTTCGCACTTTTCATCAGTCTCTTCTCTATTTTTTGTTCAACGCGAGCCATCTATTTTTATCTTAATATTCTTGAATTCTTGGCAATAAGCAGTCGTGTAGTTTTACTTTTTCTTGTTTTTCATTTGTTGGAACTTACTTGTCCTGAATTAAATGTTGTCCAGCAGATGGTCCGCGGGAAGCAGAGGTAGAAGCCAGAAGATGCCAAAATTGATTTTGTTTCCTGCTTCATTTTACTGCTTCCAAAACATTCAGATTCTGTTGACTTTTAATCAAGCTAATAGAGTAGCCAAATTATAGTCCAATAATAGAAAGGTCCAATAATAAAGAAGTCCAAAAAACCAAAGAGGCAAGAAAGGGAAAAAAGGAAAAAGAGAAATCTTTCAGGTTCTTCTATAGCCTATCCAATTGAAATAATCCGCCAATAAAAACAAGAAAAATGGAAGAGAGAAGAGAAAAAAAAAAAAATTAAAAAAGGGGAAAAGCATAGGTGATCCGCAAAAGCATAGAAATGAAAAAGGAACAAAAAAGTAAGAACACAAAAAAAAAGAAAAGGAAAAAAATCTAAGGCTTTCCCTTTAAAATAAAAAGGCAAAAAATACTAAGAATTAAGATTTACAAAAAATCTGCGAAGGCGGAGAATCTTCCACAAGTATAATATATATATATAGTTGGCACACTGCACTTTTTTCTTTAATTCAAGGCTCTTTATATGAACTCTGCTTGGTTCTCCATGCAGCTCAAAGCCAAGTCTCAAATGTTGAAAATATTGATAAGAGTCCAAGAAAGGCACCTGTAATAATGATTTGACTAAAGTTCTCCTCTATCTTTATACAAATTAAAATGTCCTTAGAGAAAGAGTGTTTTATAGACTATTTCTCGCCAGTTTCAAATAAGGTATTTTCAAGGCTCTAGTTTGGCAGTGGTTGCAGCATCATCTTCAATACTCTTTCCCCCCGCGCAGCCAGGAAAAAGAAAAAAAATATTATAGAAAGACCCATCAAGACAAAAAAAGAAAATAAGAAAGAATCAAACAAAGGGAGCCTCTATCCTAAAGAGAATTAATTGTATCAAGAAAAAGTCATAAAAAAAATATATAATAAGAAAAGAATCATCCGGTTACGTGCAATATGTCACATTAAAGTCCTCAGTTAAAAATAAAAAGGAATAATGAAAAAATCCAAACCTCAATTTGACATCTCCTAGATACAACGCGCGCTCAACGTTCCATCCAGTCAACAAAAAATAAAGTCCGACGATTTCGTTCTTTGTTTCAAGGTGTCCTTTCAAACAAGTCTATTTGAAAATTCAAAAGATTTCTACCCCCTCGACACAATCTCACTCGCTCAAAAGCAACTTTCTTTTCGAGCTGTCCCGGCTTCAGCAGGCTTTGGGGGCTGTCTTTTCTGCTTCCAGCAAAAAGGGCTTCTCCTGGATCAAACAGAGAGTTTTGCGATATCTCTGGGATCCGGGACTGGTGGGCCTTCCACGATCCCCGTCTCTACGGGACGGTTTAGGTCCGTTAGGACCAGACCAGGGGCGAAAATATCAGCTGCGATCTCAGAGCCCCGAGATCGCAGCTGTAGCACCGAGACGAGGCTCCGCCTTCCAATCAACTCTTATTATTGAAGCAGTGTAGAAGTTTCAGAAGTATACTGTAAAAGTTAATGCATTCTTATTGGCATGGATCAAGATTCAGTGACTTCATTAGCTTCTAAGTTTTCCTCTCACTTCTTGGGTTGAGTTACTTATGAGAACTGACAGTAAGTATAGGTATGATTCCTGCTTAGGGTATAAAATGATCCTTAATGAAAAACTGGAAAAGAAAATTCTGACCAAAGTGGCAGAGGTGGTTGTGGCAGGAACATGTGCAATAATACATGTTTTGTGCAGAAGCCCTAGTTTCTCTCCTAAGCTTCACGGTCTTTTGGCTAAGATCAAGTGTAGTATCTCCTTGGCATCTTCAATTTAAGAGAATGCCAGGTAGCAAGTGATATGAAAGACTTTTTGGCTGAGATTTTGGGAATCTTTTGGTTAGAATAGAGATACAAATGGACAAGTAAATCTTCTGAAAAGTAGCTTCTTATATAGGATCTGGACAAGTCTGTGAATTTGCTCTAAAGTAATAATTTTGCCTTAGGCACATACTAGTTCAGGATCATAACAAACTTCTCCTTTTCATTTTTTGACAAGATGCTCAATATTCTTTGCAACATTAATAATTATCTTAATAGATCTGATTTTAAATGAGATTTGTGGAAGAATTGGAGCTTCTAACCTAATTAAGAAGCACATTTCTTTGTTGATATGCTTAAGATTTAGAGAAATAATGCAACTTATTTTCATTTTTCCCCATGTTTGTTAGCTTTGATCATTTCTGTGCATTTTATACCTTATATATTAGCTTTGGTTTTATTACAGAATGAAATGCTGGAAGAAGGTCAAGAATATGCTGTTATGCTGTACACATGGAGAAGCTGTTCAAGAGCTATCCCGCAGGTAGAATACCTTAGGATTATTACTATAATGTCCCATAGAGACTTATAGACAATAGTATCTTGCAGTTGCATAAGAGTAAGATTCTTCTATAAATGGGTCAGTCTCTGGGCTTTTTGCTTATAGGTTGTATTATTGTGTAACTTAATAATACATTTACTACACATAAATGCTCTCAGTGACCTATTAATCATTTCAGGCTTTTTAGACATAATTGCTAAACCACTGAGTTTAGATGGAAGAACTGAACTAGAAATACATTGGACGAACATAAAAGATGATTCCCCTTACCCCCTCTCCTTTTCAGTTGCACAGATGTTGGGAATATCAACTAACTAGACGTCTCTTTGTTTACGAAGCAGATCCAAAGTGCCCTTTATTGCCTTCAGGGCCAAAATACATATATCATTCATATTTCTAAGAGAAAACATGCATGACCCTTTCCAATATGTTTCTCTAGTCACAGAAAATATGTGGAATAATCTCGGGTTCAGGGATAAGTAAAAACTGCCTTGCGATATTTTGGAATGCAAAATCCACATAATGATATCCTTGTTGACATTTAAAATCAACGCAATTTAATCTCTCTTTGACTATCTGTAAAACCATTCCGAAGAGAGAAAACTCATGTTTTATGATCTCTCTCCTTTTGCTACTTTTCACATTCATATACTCACACTCTTTTAAATTTGAAGAATTCTAATAATATGAAATGGGGTTCCCCCCTCAGATTTCTTCATTTTCAGTCTCCTCATGAAGTGTTCTCATGACTTCATGGTCACAACAGCATGGAAGTAGTTTGCTATTTCCACTTTTGGGCTTTTAGATTTTTTTTCAAAAAAGTTTAGCCTGCAACCTGGAATTGCCTAGTTGCCTTCTCTACAAGATTATTACTATACAAGATTACTGGTACTAATCCAGTTCTTTCCTGCTTAGGTCTTCAAAGTCAGCCAGGAGCAGATAGATGCTAACATCTGGTAGAGCTCTTCTTATACTCACTTATAACCTGTTTCTATCCACGGGCTTTTAGCAAAGAAACAGAATTAATACTGGAATAGCAGCAAGCTTCTTTTAAAATTTAGTTTTAGACCCTATCTTTTAATCTTCAGTTGACAATTCTTTTTTTTTTTCAGTTTATAAATTCTTTGATATGTGGAGAAGAAGTGGTCTGGGAAACTGTGCTTCTGTGCATATATTTTTGATCATTGAGTCTTCCCTTTTCAGCCCCAGTGAGCAGAAGACAATTTATTTCCTTCAGTTTGCCAGTCCAATAGACTTAACACTTAAATCTATTTGCAGCCCTTCTGCTGCTACAATTTGGTTGCAGTCCAAGAAATTGCAAATATATTTGTTTCTTCATCATTTGGGGATAACTTTTCTTTTACATTCTGCATATCACAGCATAGGAGATATTGCAGAAGATCTCTAGTCCTGCTCTAGTCCTAGACAAGTTTATTTGAGGGCTCTTTACTTGAATCAGCATGCCTGATTCTTTTTATTATGGAAATGGTCACCTTTGTGAATTTCTCTTTTCCAACTAGTTTTATATTATTATAACCCAGTAATGAGAGGAAAAAAGATAGTCTAACATCTTGACAATGACATTTTCTGTTTGCTATAAAAATCATAAAAGACCAGCTGCATTGCTCCTACATTGTGTAGGAATGACTAAAACATGTTTTAAAAAACTTGAACTTCCCTTAAAAATGAAACATAAATTGGAAATTGTTGAATTTGATGAAATCTGTACTACTTTGCTGACAGTTCCAAAAGTTACTGAAAAGTATCATTCTTGAGAAAAGAAATTAATTCACTGAAATCAATATTGCTTTCTCTTATTTTCAAAAAAGTAATTAGTCAGATCCTAAGTATACATAAGATCCTTGGGACTAGAAGATATATGCTGTGATTCCAGGGAAAGAATGGGCCCAATAAGTTTTTATTTATATAATCCATCAATCTTAAAAACCATCACTCAGGTAAAATATTTTTAAAATCAAATATTTGTGAAAACTGTTATTATTAATAAAAAGAGTATAAAAGGTTCTTTTTAAAAATGAAGCCATATTATATGGCAGAACATGATTTAAAGTTTCTTGAACTTTTCTTCCTTTTCAGGTAAAATGTAATGAGCAACCCAACAGAGTGGAAATTTATGAAAAAACTGTTGAAGTACTTGAACCAGAGGTCACCAAGCTGATGAATTTTATGTATTTTCAGGTAATAGTTATTAATTACTAGCATAAGTGATGATCTCTCTGTCCAACCCCCCTCCCCCTTTTTTGATGCACCTATTCTGGTATTCTCCCTGCCATAATTATCTGTTGAATAGAAGATGCTTCATATTGGTCTAAATAAAGACTAGGTGTTTGAATGTATCTGGAAAAATCCAATTAATGCAATTTGTGTATCTAGTCTGGTTCTATTGGCATCATGTTGTACTTGCAATTAAGAGAGAAATAGCTTGCCCTTTGTGTTGTTTCTGTTAAAATATGGATTTATTTTTTATGCACAGAGAAATGCCATTGAAAGATTCTGTGGAGAGGTGAAACGTTTGTGTCATGCAGAAAGGAGGAAGGACTTTGTATCTGAAGCTTATTTGATCACTCTTGGAAAATTTATCAACATGTTTGCTGTTTTAGATGAGCTGAAAAATATGAAATGCAGTGTGAAGAATGACCATTCAGCTTACAAGCGGTGAGAGGTTTATAAAAAATTAACATAAGTTCAATAATGAATATAATACTAAAAATAAGCAAATAAGTTTCATCCCTATATTAACTACCTACAAATTTTATAATTTTTTTTCTATGCTTATTGGTTCCTGCTGACTTTTAATAAAATAAGTTATTTTTTGCAAGCAATTCTGCTTTATATAGTAAAATGTATATGGCCATCCATCTCAAATATCTGAATCTGGGAAGCTAACATAAGCAGAAAAAAACCTATATATTTATAAAAAACATAAATAAATAGCAGCTCAGTAAACAACCTAAAATTAACTTCTCAGTTAATACAACCCAGAAACAGACTCACCCATATAATCAGGACTCCAGGTTCAATAGCAAAACAGGCCTTTGAGGCTTTGCAAAACACAAATAAGGTCAGGGTGAGCCTGACTGTCATGTTTTCTATACCAGTTCATAAATTTAGATATTTCTAATGCTCTTCTGTGTTTTACAATGTCTACTTTGCTAATATTGGTAGAATGAATATATGTTGGAAATCGAAATATGTTTTCTAAATAGCACATCAATAACTAGAATTTCCCAGTAACTGATAGGTCTTTTACTAAATATTCCATAAGGCATCGATCCAGGATAATGGATATGCCACACAGAATCATCTTACAGGGGAGATGGGTTGCATAAAAATTGAAATGAATGAATGAATAGTTCATTTGACTAAAACATGATTAAAATCTGCTTCAGATGCTTGCTTGCTATAACAATAATACAAATCATTGCAGTATATTTCATTTTATTTAAATGGAGCTAAATACCAGCGAACCACAGTATTTATTTCAAATGATTCACTCTGCACGATTTTCCCACAATTTTTCTCAAAATAGAGAAAAAGATTATTTAGGATAAAAGTAGACTGGGACAGTTGGACCACAAGGTGGCAATAGTTTGCTTTAGTCATATGCCATTGTTCCTGTTAAAAGATATACATAGAACTTTGATACGATTGTTTCATTTTATATACTTCACCTGTGCAAAATAACTTCATACTTAGGTTCAAGGTGAAATATTAATAAACCTTTGTTAAAGACATGGCTCTAACAGTTGGAATAAATTGTTACCTCTGGTTCACGGAGATAGATGTTCTGCTTTCCATCTATCCCTTTGCTTAGACTAAATATTGAATACTGTAAATCTGTCATGATGGCAGAAAACTGTCACTTATGATTTGTGGGAAGGTTTGTGCCACAATACTGTACCCTTCAGCAAAAGCAGCCACTCAATTCATCTTGTTTTCAGTTCACTGAAGATGATTCTTTTCTGCCCACACAAGAAGGGTGTGTATAATATGTACAAGGCCTCATCTTTTGCTATAGTAAAATGCACGATATTCATTGAATACATTAGAACTTTCTCTTAAGTTTTTACAAGCTGCACAAAATCATCTCGTCTGAGATGACACTTGCCAAAATCTGCCTGGCAGAAATGAGCCAGGTGGTTGATTATGATGTTAATTATAATTATTAATTAATGGGCTCATGAACCTGGTTTCCTCTCCTCTCCTTTCCTTTGACATTAATTGCAGGATTTCCTCATAGGAATCCTATGTCCCCATAGTATCTGTTGTTTGCTTTTGCATTCACAATCTGCTGTTGCCTTTGTGGGTTGGGAAATGAAGAATACCTGATGCTTTTTTAAAAAATCAACTTTCACCTGGTAATTGAAAATGACAAATTTCTGTTTTCACTTCATTATCTAATATGTTTATTACATATTTCCATTCCTTTAAGTGTCATGGTAGATTATTTGAAGCCTTAAATACATCAAGCTTATTTCATATGAGTTTTTAATCTGTTGTTCAAAATACTATTTTACTACTCCTTTTCTTCTGTACTTCAACAACTTCAGTATATAGGTAATCCTCGACTTATGACCATAATTGATCTCAAAAATTTCTGTTGCTAAGCGAGACAGTTGTTAAATAAATTTTGCCCCATTTTACAACCTTTGTTGCCACAGATATTAAATGACTTGGTGCCATTGTTAATTTAGTAACACAGTTGTTAAGTGAATCTGCCTTCCCTATTAACTGTGCTTGTCAAAAGGTCGCAAAAGGTAATTACATGATCCCGGGACTCTGCAACCATCATAAATATGAGTCAGTTGCCAAGAATTTAAATTTTGATCGTGTGACTATGGGAATATTGTAAAGGTTGTGTGAAAAACGGTCTTAAGTCACTTTTTTCTGTGCTGCTATAACTTCAAATGGTCACTAAATGAACATAAGTCAAGGACTATCTGTAAGAGAATAATTCATAGAATTTAAGAGTGATATCTTGCATTCCAGTCTATTTTGGTTACATGTTTTTAAATCCACTTTTATTCTTACCAAACATGAAATACCTAAATAAGGACTTATATGAAGAAGAAGCAACAGAGAAAGGAAGACTGTTAATTTCAGGCAATATGGTTATTTTTTATTTAACTAGTCAGCAGGAGAGAGATTAGAACATTTAGAATTAGAACATTTTCTTTTTAAAAACATAGCCATGATTGTTAAGAACTAATTTACTAAATCCAGTGACTTTCTTAGATTTTCAGTATTTACTTCTCAGCATTAGGAACTACCAAGGAAGAAGGTTCACCTTTTCAGTGAAAAGAAAAGCATTTCTACTTACATACCGTACCATGTGTTAACAGATCTGGTTGGGGAATTGAATACTAGTTTTTATTAAAATGCCTTTAATAATTTTTACTGCAATTAAAACTACAGTATTTTATAATGTAATAAACTATAGTAATATCATGGCTTTACTTTCACATTATGATTTGCTTTTTTTCTTATTACTCATTCACTGAGCAGATGGTAAGCTTGGTTGCTTTAAAAAGTGTTGCATATGTCAGGACATAGATTTTAGATGGAAACCCTAGAAAATCTCAGGATTTGTAGGCTAGGAACAGTGGTGGGATTCAAATTTTTTACTACTGGTTCTGTGGGTGTGGCTCGGTAGGTGTGGCAGGGGAAGGATAATATAAAATCTTCAGAGAGATACTCAGAGGTGGTATTTGCTGATTCTCCAGACTACTCAAAATTTCTGTTAGTTGTTCTCCTGCTTAATATCACCTCTGGCTAGGAAGATAAGAGAATGCATAATCACAGGTACTGTAGCTACTATGAATCTTTCCTTTCTACTGATTTATTAAAGATATAGCCTCTATTTCTTAATTTATATAACTGATTGTGAAATAACATTAACTTACAGCTATAAACAATTTGCAAGAAATCATAAAATGGTATGGTTATTTTTGTAGATTTAACTAATTTTCCCTTTTTTCCTGGAAAGGGCGGCCCAATTTTTACGTAAAATGGCTGATCCTCAATCTATCCAAGAATCCCAGAATCTTTCCATGTTTCTTGCCAATCACAACAAGATTACACAGGTATGTTTTACATTGAACACTAACATTTTATAAATAAACCACTAATCTATTCCGTGAATTTACATTATTCAAGTTTACATTACATTTACAAAATTCATTTTTTTGGCTATGTAATTAATAAAAGTATATGTAATTGTAAAATGTAGTAAAATGTAAATTGTAAAATAGTAAAATGTAATTAATAAAAGTATAGGCACTTCTAAGTGTACCTGGTCTTACTAATAGTGGATGGTATTCATTGATTCTTTTTTCATTGTTTTAGTATGATTTAAGACAATGTTAAATCACGTTTTATTTTATTCTAGTCTTTACAGCAACAACTGGAAGTAATTCCTGGTTATGAAGAATTACTGGCTGATATTGTAAATCTATGTGTAGATTATTATGAAAACAAAATGTACCTAACACCTAATGAGAAGCATATGCTTCTAAAAGTAAGTTATATTGCTGGAAACTATGTAAAAACAGGGTGAGATGCTATGGGTGCTGGCAACTTGAAATTCTAATATATCACAATAATTATTCTATTTAAATATTTATAGCTTTTTATTGTTTCCTGTATAAAAAGGACAAATCTTTCTTCCTTTCCTTTTCTTCCTTTCCTTTTCTTCCTTATCCTTCTTTCCTTTCCTTTCTTTCCTTGAATCCTTCCTTTCTTTCCTTTCCTTCCTTTCTTTCCTTTCTTTCTTTCCTTTTTCTGTTCTCTTCCCTCTCCTCCTCTCCTCTCCTCTCTCTGCCTCTTGCCCCATCCCTACCACTCCCTTCCGTCCCCTCCCCTTCTCCTCCCCTCCCCTTCCCCCTTCCTCTTCCCCCCTCCCCTTCACCTTCCCTTTCCCTTTCCCTCAGATGAAAAGACCAGAATGGAACGAATACATCAATACAATTTGGTTATAGCTAGTAAAAGAGTTGCAGAAGTAAATGTTTTAGATTCAGTGGTTAACAAATTGATTCAGCATTTATTAATTGCACTGACTTTTAGCAAAATGAACATCATAATTTTTGAAAATACCAGTGCATTTTATTCTCGGTGGTAGTTGTCTTTAAAATTGAACAAGTTAGAGACTATACAAAGAAGCTAACACAGAAATTTCTAAAGGATATATAACCCAGTATTTAATTGCATATTATAGAAGGCTAACATTGGTTACCATGTTTTATTGATTCCAGTGCATATTGTGCCCATTTACCAGAGAACAATATCTCCCATTTTTAGCATTTTTGTTAAATATGAAAAAAAATCCAGCTGCCTACTGTTATTGTTTCTGGTGATTTCACCTCCTATTCTTTTTTCTGATCTTTATCCCATGTCTCTTGGATTGTAAATTCCCATGTAAAATTATCTTGGTACTGATTCTTGCAAATTTTTCTTAAAGCTTCTTTGGGTTGAACAGCAACGTAAAATGCTTCAGATACATAGACTTGCATTCTTGATCTGCAAGTAATGTTCCTATGTTCTTTTTCTAGGTGATGGGTTTTGGTTTATACCTGATGGATGGCAGCGTCAGTAACATCTATAAACTAGATGCCAAAAAGAGGATAAATCTCACAAAGATTGACAAGTTTTTTAAGGTTAGTGGAGAATTGTTAACATGAGTAGTTATAAGTAGTTTATGAACATCTTAGTTTTCTTAGGCAACAGACTGAATCCTTGGCAACAAAACAACAGGTTTACAAGGGTCAATTTTGTAGTTTTATAGAAAGAAAATGCCAAGTTTTTGAGTAATCAACACAATACTTTTAAGAAAGTTGAGTGACAGCTTTCCAAGCTCGGATTATATGCCCACCTATTATGCTTGAAAGGTATAATTATTCAGGCTTAGAATCTGTTCAGGAGCATTTTGCCTTGTGGATGTTTTTCTTCGAGTTTTTAATTAGAATAGTTGGGTGGTGATGTTATACTGGGTATAGTTTACTGGCATCACTGTTTATGAGATTTTGGAAAATATTATTACATCAGAATTACATTGTATTGTATTTAAATTTGTGCACATTGTTTTAAATGACATTCTGACTTGGATCCATGATTTTATGATTGCTTTGTTTTAATTGTATACATTTTAATGGTGTATAAGTAGTTTATTTGAAAAATATGGGACCATGAAATATGTGTAAGATTTGCATTTTTTTCTTATATAGCAGCTGCAAGTAGTTCCACTGTTTGGTGATATGCAGATTGAACTGGCAAGATACATTAAGACTAGTGCTCATTATGAGGAGAATAAATCTAGGTAAGAATAAAAAATATCCAGCTATCTTTGTTGAGCATGCTGTAGAATTGTTTTATAATATTATCAGCATTATTATATCTCACTTGAAATCATGATACAGGATGATCCATGTTATTTTGACAGCAACAGCTAAAGATGTTAGCTTTCATCATAAGCATCCATCAATGCTACTATGTTAAGGAAGGAAATTACACTTTCGAACATCATAGTTCCTCAAGCCTATTCTGAGGGATACACAATAATTTTAATCAAAAGAAATGTGTTAGGACTTCTGTTTTTTAATCATTAATGGTATTTGCATATTTGACATAGTTTTAGTTGTCAACCTGAAATCTTTCTTCGGCTTAAATATAGACTTTATATTTTGAAGTTTGGATAATTACTAAGTTTGGATAATACTAAGTCTGCAAAGATAAGTGTATGTGTAGCATGTGTTTGATGGGGAAAATGCACCATTCTTTTCATTCTTAATATTTGTAACACTTGAGGAATAGGAAATTCCATTGTTGCTATAGAATAAAATCCTTTTCCAAATGGGGCTAAAAGAAAGGAGAAGTATGCATAATCATACATTACTAACAGTGGATAAGCCTAATATTGCACAAGTAGACATCCAGTGATTTTATTTTCTCCTACTGCCATTTTACATTATATTATCAAAATCTTGTATTTAATTTCTCCTAACTATTAAGAAAACTTTGGAAAGTATAATATTTGCTGTGCCAATTTATTCTTTCTATGCCGATATATGTTAGGGCCAAATTGAAGGGTATTCAGATCACTTTATCTCTCTTATCTAGTAAATGAAATTATATGTGAAATGACCATTTGTAAGTATTTATGCTTTATGCTATTACAATGTGTAGAACTGTATATTGTGGTTTACACCCACATTTTCCTTTTATAAAGTCTTATATTCGTATGCTGTAGCAATTGTCAAAGATTTCAGTTCAGCAAGAATTTAGTTGAACAAACTAAGGAAAAGAATATTGATGGCTTGCTGTATAGAATGCAATCTCTCCCATTGTGTTGGCCTTATTAAAAATATTGTTTCCCTCAGAGCCCTTATTTGTATCATCCCAGGAATAGTTAGCACCACGTCACGCCGTCCTTAAGAGCTTTGATTTGTGCAAAATATAGCACCAATTCTTATAAGGAAAAATAATAGTTGTCACTATTTTCTGATCTCATTTTGCAGCCTTGGTTTTAATCTTTAATGATTTAACTGTGTCTGAGAGAGTAGGTGTGTTTGAACATGAAATTCTTCAGGAGCGATCTGTTTTAAGTTGCTTCTATTTACAGGAGCTTGCTTTTCCTATAATATTCAGTCTGATTAAGTTGCATTTTCTTAAAAGAGCTTTTAAAACTGTATTAGTTGTTAGGATTGGCTATGTTACTTTATGTTCTAAATTATATTATTTTTAAATGGAGGATACTTGTACAACATTTAGTTCCTGCAAAAGTAGTTTCAATTTTTAAAAAATCATTATTAATTGGAAGTTTCCTTCTTCTCATTAGTGTGATCATTTCACAATTTGTTTTTCTCTTGCAGATGGACATGTACTTCTTCTGGCAGTAGTCCCCAATACAACATCTGTGAGCAAATGATCCAGATAAGAGATGATCACATGCGTTTTATTTCAGAACTGGCTCGTTACAGCAATAATGAGGTATGTGGATTAGTGGGGAGCACATTTTAAGGAGAGGTAATTTTGCCTTATGATCAATTATTTTGCATGCTTCACACAAGATACTCAAGTATATAACTGTTCCTTATATAGAACATTTAAACTTATTCCTATTGTATGTCAATAAAAGATTTACTCTGGGTATGAAGTGCAATTCAGATTTCTGAGTTCCTGTCCCAAATGCTTTTTGAATATGGCTTTTTTTTTAAATCTAGGCAGAGATTTTTTAATTGCATAAACAACATGATGTCAGTTGATAAAAGTTTTGAGGAATGTTAGATTCAGTTCCCAACTATTTATTGGCATTTTCCTTGGCTGCTGAAATGTAACTCAAATGGTCCACAAAAATTTTTTGAAGAGTTTTCTAACTATACTCCCTATTCTATCCCACCCTTTTACCAAGTCATAAGAATATCAGATCAAGATAACTTTGTATGAAGAAGTAATGATATAAATGCATTCTAATTATAAATTAATATATTCTCCTATATCATGTTGACATGCATGCTCTTTACAAGAAGAAATTTTGCAAGAATATAGAGTGCTATGAAACAGATTCAGTTAATTTTCAAATGGCTTATCTAACTAGACCAGACTTTTAGATGTTGGACATTACTTTTGTAAAGCCACATATTTTGAGGTATCAAATGAATAGAAATAATATTGGACTATCACAAATTCTCATTTAAATTTGAATAAAATGATTCTTCGTATACATTGGTTCTGTGCATTTTAACCTGGCTTTCATTTTATATAAAATCATTTAACAGTCATTTATCCCTTGTAGGTGGTGACTGGATCAGGACGTCAAGAAGTTCAGAAAACAGATGCTGAATATCGGAAACTTTTTGATCTTTCTCTTCAGGGTCTTCAGCTTCTATCACAGTGGAGTGCACATGTTATGGAAGTGGTATGTGGAAAAATAAACAGGAAGTTTTAAAGGAGAAATTAAGAAAAAACATTATGTAATTGTAATCTTAGATTGCATTTAGAAAAGCAAATCTTATTGGTTATTTCGAGACCAACATAAGTGAATTAAGAATCACAAGGTAGGTAATCATATCTTCAGCAGATCTAAAGTTATCATAGCTATTGTGGCCAAATATCACATTGTTGAATTGTGAACCAATTTTTTTCACCAGTTAACTCAACATGGTTTTAGGGACCCAAGTTTCTCTTCATCATAATTAAATTAGAGCATAGCACAAGTAGTAGTTATGTTGTGCCCATCCACAACACAACTGATGGCAAATATGTGGGTCTGGCCTTGAAATCTGCAAGGCTATTATACTGTATGGGCCCTTTGCGTGAAGGAATAATGTCAGGTATTCCTTCTAGGAGACAGCCGATACAATATAATAACCTTGCAGATTTCCATGCAGGTCCACGTATCTGATCAATCACTGTTATTGTAGACTTTTGAATGCACAAAAATAGCCTTGTACTATGATACATTCTGGTTTCAAATGCAGTATTTCAGAGTCACACTTTCTGTGTCAGCATAGGACACTTGTAGGATACAAAAAAAAAAGTCTGTTTTGGCAGCCTAAGATCAAGCTCTGTCAATTCAGTGGCAAAATGATGGCTTTCTTTGCAGGATAACTGCTTTTTCAGTGTTTAACTGCTTGTTAAAATAGATGTGTTAAGCTTCTGATGACTATTTTGTATAAAATAACCCTTCTCCCCCATACATAATAATTTAGATCAGATCACAAATTTGTGACTGCTTATTGTCAGGGACTCCTTTGACACCTGCCATGCCCTTTTAGCCCTTGGAGCCCCCCCAAATTAAAAACGGAAACTATAGCATCTACCTCAAAAAGTTATCCACCTTATATGCAGGGGTGGGTTTCTATCAGTTCTGTCCACCTCTGTAGAACCGGTAGCTCTGAAGAGCAGCAGACATAGAACTGGTTCTATGTCTGCTGATTTTTTTGCGCACCTGGTCACCCGGGCTCTTACCTGATCTTTATTTCCTGATTTTTCAACTTCAGCTGCTGAATGAGGCACAGCTGCAGTTAAAAAAGCAGGAAAAGAGGGCTGTTTCAAAGGCTGCTTTTCTGCATGCAGCGTGCTGATGATGATTTACAGGCGCGTGTCTCCCAGCAGGCAGGGAAGCTCGTAAATCCCGAACTGGTAGTTAACCCTGCCGTATCCCAACCCTGCTTATATGTGATATGGGAACTTCATTTAATGTATATCCTGTTATTCATAACAAAGGGTATTTTTTATAAATATATGGAGGATAGCCATATTGCTTATAATATACCTGTTAGCAGACATTACTCTGATAGCCTTGTAAAGTTTATTTTTATTTATTTTATTAATTATTTTGTCAAAAGCTTACAATACAATAGAAATAAGAATAAACATAAGTTTAAATATAAGAAATAGGAACTAATAATTGGGGACAATAGGACAGGGATAGTAGGCACGACTGTGTGCTTATGCATGCCCCTTTTTGTTGGGATTTCTGGAACAGAACAAGAGGTAAAGCAAAAGAAGTTGATATAGAACTTCATATACCCTGGGAAAGGGTATAAACTCTGTGATAACCATCAGTATAACTTCACTTGTAGTTCACACCAAATTATAGGGGTTTTTTCTTAATGATTTCTTAATGAATCATTTTGAGTTATTTTATAGCATTGGTTCCTAAAATATAAACCAATTAATATTTGCCTTTTGAAATGTACCAGGACAGAAATATGAATGTTATTTTACTGTATTATATTTGATTCTGGTACGCTGTATAAACCTGTTAACAAGTATCAAGTTTGGATTTAAATGCTTGCAGCTTGTCTTATGCTGCCTTTAATTACTTCATCTAGACTGAAAGATATCAAGCCACTTCAGTAGAGCCTGGATAAATGTAGCAATGTATATATAGAAGTTCCTTTCCTGCTGGAATTATTTTGTGGGGGAAGTTTACAGGGTTATTCTTTTAAGTAGAATATGTTGAATACAATCCCATGTCAGCTGATAGTTTAGAGGTACAAGTCTATTTTTATTGTGATTCAATAGTGAATGGGAAGATTCATTTTATTTTGTTCAGTTCTGTGTCATTTTCATTTTCTTTGTTGATTTCAGTATTCGTGGAAGTTAGTACACCCAACTGACAAATATTCTAACAAAGATTGCCCTGACAATGCTGAAGAATATGAAAGAGCAACTCGCTATAATTATACAAGTGAAGAAAAATTTGCTCTTGTAGAGGTAAGAAAGTGCAAATGAATTCTGCAAAATCTCTAGCTTGCCCTCCTATAAATTTGCCTCATTAGACAAAACTAACATTCCTTCCCCAATACAGGTCATTGCAATGATTAAAGGATTACAGGTGTTGATGGGGAGGATGGAAAGTGTTTTCAATCATGCCATTCGTCATACAATCTATGCTGCTCTCCAAGACTTTGCCCAAATCACACTTAGAGAACCATTAAGACAAGCCATCAAAAAGAAGAAGAATGTCATCCAAAGGTAGTGACTGCCATGATCTCATACCATCATATATATTTTTCAAACATTTATGTGAATATTCGGGAACGTTATTATTATTTACACTATAATGTGAAATCATAGCTTCCAGTTATTCAGCTGACGTTAGCCTTCATAGACATTGAGATCTTCCCAAGAACCTAGAATGTTGTAATGTATTTGTGTAATAAAAGTGTGAATCTAAGCAGTGTGGCCTTTTGCAATTGACAGGACCAGTTAGCAATATTGGATGGCAAAATACTACAAATGTAGTCCTCAACTTACAACCACAATCAGTTCAAAATTTCTGTTGTTGAGACATTTGTTAAGTGAATTTTGCCCCATTTTACAACCTTTATTGCCACAATTGTTAAATGAATCGCTGCACTTGATAAATTAGTAACCCAGCTGGTAAGTGAATCTGGTTTCCCTATTGACTTTGCTGGTCAGAAGGTCGCAAAATGTGATCCCATGACCTTGGGACATAGCAAGTCATAAATATGAACCAGTTACCAAGTTTCTGAAGTATCTATTTTGATCACATGAAGCGGCAAAGGTCGTAACTGTGAAATATGGTCATAAATCACATTTTTCAATGTCACTTTGTATGGTCACTAAATGGATTATTGTAAGTCAAGGATTACCTGTAATCCAAGATATGTCTGTTATTTACCAAAAAAAAAAAAAAAANTTTAAAAAAAAAAAAAAAAAAAGAAATCCGAGGTTATGTTTGCATAATACTAGCCTTTGGTAAAATATATGCTTGGAAAGAACAGTTAAAATAATTTTTCCCCACTTGCCTCTGATTCTTAGGATTTCTTGAGAATAAGTAACAGGTCTTTAAAAATTGATCAAAGTGGCAGCCTCCTTGATAATTCCAGCCTAAATATCCTAAAATTATGATCCAGGTCCATAACCGAACAATTTTTGGTCTATGCCTAGGTCCCAGAACCATCTATTACATGCTCAAATGTTTTGCCCATCCCTAATGCATATAAATAGACTTCTTAGGTCAGCCAGAAATCTCATTTCATATACTTCCATCCTATGTGGAATCAACATAATTTGAAGATCTAAATGTATTATTACTTACGGATGTCAGGCATTGGTCCTCACCGACCAATATCACATATATTATATGTGAGGGAGGCTTTAGTTATGTTTGTGTTTATTGTGGCAAGAATTTTTTTTTTCTCATGGTTTAAAATTTGCATGCTTTCAGACTCTGAATTATAAAATGATAGCATTATCAGTTGGTAATGTATTTTAATATCACAATTATTAGTGTATAATAACTTCAGAAAGCATATATATATCCCTTGTAGTTTTTAAGCATTAGCTGATGCTCACAAACCCTCTTGAATTATGGTTAGTATCCTACAGGCTATCAGAAAGACTGTGTGTGACTGGGAAGGTGGGCACGAACCATTTAATGACCCTGCACTAAGGGGAGAGAAAGATCCCAAAAGTGGCTTTGATGTTAAAGTTCCAAGGCGTGCTGTAGGTCCCTCCAGTACCCAGGTAACTCCCTCTACTAATTCTTGCATGGGTATCATTGGCCCAAAACTGAAATTACTGTGAAATAAACATATTTAAAATGCCATCAGGATTAGGCAATTTCATCGGGGATCCTATTTTGTAAATTTTCTATGCTGATTATGTTTTATTTTCTGCTGCTTTTTTATGCAGTGCAAGTAATTCCTTGTTTAAATACGGATTTGGAAATTTAGTTTTTTTATATGTTCAGGATTTTGCTCCTGAAAAACTTCATTGCCTATTTTCCACTTAAATTTTAACTTTTTTAGTGCATTTTTCAATTGGCTGCTATATTGAGGTGAAGGAGAGGAATTGTTTTTCTCCACTTAGAACTCTGAATATATCCTGTAAAGTTAAACCTTTGAAGCTCTGGCTTATCTGGCTAGAACACAAGAAAACAACAACAACAATTAATTATAGTCTTTTAATTAATATGCCATTAATTAATATGATATGAATATTAATATCATGTCTGACACATACAAGTGCTAACCATAAATGAACAGATGCTGAATTCCATAGCCATTGTGTATAGACTAAAAATGTTCATGCTTGGGAACTTGCTCTTGAGCATGCTACATATCCAGTTCTACTGATGTTTGTGGCACCCTCAATAGAATTTACCAGGACATGTTACCTATCATCAGCTTTCTTTTCTTGAACTTTCTTTAGTGACATTTACTTTCCTTTCACAGTTCTCTAACTCTATTTATTACGAGAAATAAAAATGATTCCAATCAATCAGTTGTGAAATAATTTTGCTTGCAGTTTTCATGTCAGTAGTAGCATCTTCATTTCTTTCCCATTAATATATTGCTGTGTTGCAACGAGAAATATTTGTTATAGGAAAATAAATTATCTTTGAATTTGATTGGCCTGAGCTTCCTTAACAGAATTAAGATCTTTTTATGTGCTATAACAAAATAGTAGGCTGAATAAATAAAACTTCTTACTTCTTGTTGGTCAAAGGGTTCTGTATTCTTCATTGTCTTGCTATTCATGTTTTAACAAACTAATAAACTGTATGTTTGTCTGATTTTGTGCTTTCTCCTTTTCTCTATTTACCCTTGTGTATTTATTAACAGATTCTCTCTTCTCCTCTTTTGCCTTTTCCTTTTCTGTTAGCTCTTCCTGGTTCGTTCTATGACAGAGTCCTTAAACTATGCAGAGCTGTTGAAGCAGCTCAGATCTCTGGGAATGGAAAAGTTATTGCATGTGATAAACAAGTTTCTGAGGCAGTCCTACATCTATCCCACTCTTTTAAACTTTGGTGGTAAGGCATTACTTATTATTTTTAAATAATGTCATGCCATGAACTGTTCCACTGCAAATTGTGGTGCTTTCCCCCCTTTCAGTTTCCTTCAAGTTAATTATTTTTTACTTTCCTTATCAGGTTGCAAATTGAAGTAATCTTCCTTTTGGCAGTAAAGCTCAACTAATATGCCATGTATGTTTTCCTCCATCATAAATGTTCTGTTTAATAATGCAGCTTTACATGGTGAGAACCATGTTAGAGTCTCTCATTGCTGACAAAAGTGGTTCCAAGAAAACCTTGAGAAGTAGCCTTGAGGGGCCCACCATATTGGACATTGAAAAATTCCATCGAGAGTCTTTCTTCTACACTCACTTGATAAATTTCAGTGGTAAGATACATAGATGATCAGTGTTCAGCTTTAGCGTGTCCTAATACTTCTAACACATGCTGGGAAAATGTTTCCAATTTATTTAACTTTGCTCTTATTTAAAATATTCTGTCAAAGCTTAGCAGCTTAGCATCTTCTTTCCTGGTGTTGAGAAAAAGAGTGAGGCTGGATTAATTATTTATTTTAAATTCTGCCTTTATTATTTTTAGAAATAACTCAGGGTGGCAAACATAACCTAATACTACGTGGACTCTGTGTCTGATCCAGTAGGACTTTCGTTAAGTCATTCAAATTTGAGAATACAGGTAGTCTGCGACTTATGACCACAGTTGAGGTCCAAATTTCTGTTGCTAAGGGAGACACTTGTTAAGTAAGTTTTGATTCATTTTGCAACCTTTCTTGCCACAGTTATTAAGTAATCACTACACTTGATAAATTAGTAATCCAGTTGTTAAAGTGAATCTGGCTTTCCCATTGACTTTGCTTGTCATAAGGTCACAGAAAAGTGATCACATGACCCTGGTACATAGGTCATAAATAGGAACCAGTTGCCAAACATCTGGATTTTGATCACATGATAATGGGGATGACGCAAAGGTCATAATTGTGACATCCTAATGTGACATAAATGTAACATCCTAAGTCACATTTTTCTGTGCTGTTGTAACTTTGAATAATCACTAAACAAACTGTTGTAAACCGAGGACTACCTGTATTACATACAACCCTAGGCTTAAACAGATATACTTGATAGATTTTTTTAGTTGGAATGATTTTGTCGTTCATAAATAATTGCCAAATAAGAGCCCCTATGTTGATCCGGTGAAAATAGCAAAAATGTTTGCCTAGTTTGTTTGTTTTCCCTTCTTTTTCTAAGGAAAGAAGATAAGTATCTTGCCTTGTTTGGCTATCGTTTTCAGTATTATTGGTTTTAATCAGAAGCATGTTGTTCAAGTGAATTTAACCTACTGACTTGTGTCTAATCAAGTCATATCGTACTGCATTGTCTTTTCAATCTATAATGTGGTTGGATATTTTTGTTTGAATGGGGGGAGAGTTTATATTTCAGTGTCCTGCAGACATAGTGCTGGTTGTTAATACACTGATTCCGGAGCACTGAACTGAGATTCTAAGGAGTTTTTGGCGTGAGTCTTAGTGTTATTTGTTTCAGCTAGATATTGTTTACAGGATAAGTTTATCTCTGCTTAACCAGCTGTAAGAAATGTTTCAGCAAAACAAGATTTCCTGTATGTGTATACCACAGAAGCTTTCTTTAAATCACTATGTGCACAATCCTGGTCAGAGTTGAAAGATGCACATGGCTTGAGATCCTATCATTTTTGGACTTTGTTATCTTTTTTAGGTTACCTTATTATGTACTTTATTATGTACTTTCTATTGTATATACCATTTATATTAGAGACCAGGAAATACTCTTTAAGAATCTTTTAATAAAAGGTTTGGAAATCAGTGTTCTAACTTATTGAAAACTCATCTATTATGGCAGTCCAGAAGGAATCTTTGACAACTCCGATTGTGTTTTGAAAACAATGTATTTGTTCTTAACTATTTCTTTTACTTACACCTATATACAAATATTTTTCATTAAATGTCCATCTGATCAGTGCATATTGTAGCAGAAAAATAAATGTGATAAGGTAAATAAACTAATCAGATAAAATAAACTAATGATGGTTGTTGCAAGAAATTTTCATTTCTTTTACAAGAGATGAAAAAGTGGCATTCTCAATATTTAGCACAAATTTATTTAGAAATTTATTTTGGTATATACAATCATCTCTACTACAAAACTGATGACACTTCCTTTGCCAAAGTTTTCAGTAAGAAAGAAACCCATTTATATTTTTGGTGTCTATTTGTCTCAGCAGCAGCTTACAGTAGCTATTCAAGCGCTCCATCCAAATGCTGGTTTCAGTTTCTTCATGTGCTATTGCAGTGTCTCTTCCGCAATTGTGCTTCTATAACATTGCACTATTAAAGTAGCTGTTCTCCCTGGATTCTATCAAAATTAATTTGCTCTAATTTCCTTTTCAATAAGAAACCCTCCAGCAGTGCTGTGATTTGTCCCAGCTATGGTTCAGGGAATTCTTTCTGGAGCTCACAATGGGCAGAAGAATCCAGTTCCCCATTGAGATGTCTATGCCTTGGATTCTAACTGACCACATTTTGGAGACCAAGGAAGCATCAATGATGGAGTAAGGCTAATAAGGTTCTTTCTCGTTTTATAATAAACTTGTAATTACTAAATTTTAGTGGAATTGAGATGAGAATATGTAAAATTATTTGAATTGTAGAATAGGGTCCCCCTTTTAAGGAAGAGAGAAAAGAGGGTTGGGTCTTTTTAGTTTGCTTCACTTTTCCATTTGCAAACTTTTTTGAATTGGTGAAATCTGCCTGGATCCTTCCTTTCATGCTTTTCATGCTTTTGGTGAAATCAACCATTTTATTGCTGGATGGATACTAGGAATAAGGTCAGTGTTGCTGCCTAATTTTCCTGTTTGCTCTTCTCCTTTCCATTTCCCACCCATAGCCCAAGTTTGTGCCAGAAATCAATAAGGGCTCCAGTTGGAGAAAAGAATGTAAGCATGTAAGAATGTATTCTTAGGTATATACAATCAAACTTGCATTCCAGAGAAAAGTTTTGTAAAATGTGTTATATTGATTAGCCCCTCCTTTTCCCAATAGCATAGGGAGCTCTCTTAAAAAAGATAGGAAGCAGATAAAACTGATAAATAAAATAAACACAACTATTTTAAGTGCAGGGAAGTTTGTCCAAAATAATGTATCATCAGCTTTCTATGACTGCTTGCATACAAAGTATTGGGCAGGTAAATGCTCTACTTTTCTCATTAAAGTTTTAACAGTTTTGTTCTTGAACAGTGGTTTGGTATATTAAGACAAACAGTAGGAATATTTTACACATCATTGAATCTGTGTTTTCATCTCTTGTTTAGATATGTCCTGTATTCTTTGGACCTATATAATGACAGTGCTCATTATGCACTCACCAAATTCAAGAAACAATTTCTCTATGATGAAATTGAGGCAGAGGTAAGTCATCAGACAACAAATAATTAATGCAGAGGATAAATTCTAAACAGATTAAGTTAAAAGAAATTTATGAATGATGTTGAAAAGTATAGGACTTACAAGGATAGGATTTTCCAATTTGCAACTCAAATTAATAGAGGAACAGCCCAGAAAAAATGTTTCATTTTTACTGAGGAATAATGGGCCAAAGTAATAAGAAATTTCCAAAAATAATCAGTAGGTACACAATCATATAGAGCATATGTTTGCGTATCTTGCTAGGGCATGTTTTGTTTGATCATGATATATTGAACAATTAGGTATAGTATGTTCTCAAAACAAGACAAGGCAAAACCTGGCAATTACTTTGCAGCCTAACATAGTATGTAAACTGAGCCACTAATCATTGATCAGTGGTCAATGATCAGTGGTTAACACATTGGCAGAGTGAAAATAAAGTTTTAAAATGTAGAGATTAGTAGGAAAAATAATTCCATTAGAACAGTGATGTAAGTTAGTTGAATATGTTGTCTTGCCTGAAAAATATTTTAAGAAGTATAATGAAATGAAGGTGAAAAAAAATATGAACAGATTAATTAGTACAGAATTTAGAATATTCAGGTGCATATGTTTATAGTTTAATAAGTCACATGCAGAAAACAAACTGAGAATCATAGATATTTTCTTAATAATTATGTAAGTGGAAAACAATTTCCTACAGTTGGATGCCAACCAAAGAGAGATTATACAGGTTGAATTGCTGGGAAACGTGCCTTTTCATCCTCCCATTTTAAAATGCTCAAAAGAAAATTCATTTGAGTAAAGTGTCTAATTTTTCATATTTTCTTTAGGTCAACTTATGTTTTGATCAGTTTGTCTACAAGTTGGCAGATCAGATATTTGCATATTACAAAGTTATGGCAGGAAGGTATGTGACTCCATAAAAGTTTGGGGCTAGCCTGGGCCTTTTACTGCCTTTCCAGGGTCTGAATCAGCATGACAAATGGTAAAAGATGTTGAAAGTAGTAGTTCAACAATATCCTATATGGCAAATTTATTTACATTGCCATACATTGGACGTATGTCATACATTGAATGATTTCCTAGTGGACAATAATTTAAATATGCAGTTGCCAAAAAAGCCAATGCATTCCTACGCTTCATTAGCAGAGGGATAAAATCAAGATCATGTGAAATGTTATTACCACTTTATAATAACTTGGTAGGACCACACTTGGAATATTGCATCCAGTTTTGGTTTTCATGATATACAAGAAATGTTAAGGTTCTAGAAAGAGCACAGAGAATAGCAACAAAGATGATTAGGGGACCAGAGGCATCAAAAATACAGGAAGAATGATTGCAGCAGTTAGGTATGTTTAATTCAATGAAAAGAAGGACTAAGGGTAATATGATAGCAGCTTTCCAATACCTCAGGGGCTTCTACAAAGAAGTGGGGGGTCAACCCAGTGGTGGGATTCAATTTTTTTACTACCGGTTCTGTAAGCATGGCCTGGTGGGTGTGGTAGGGGAAGGAGATTGTAAAATCCCCAGTCAGAGGTAATATTTGCGGGTGCTCCAAACTACTCAAAATTTCCGCTACTGATTCTCCAGAACCTGCTGAATACCACCTCTGGGTCAACCTATTCTCCAAAGCACCTGAAGGCAGAACAAGAAGCAAATGGGTGGAAACTTGTGAGAGGGAGACCCAACTTAGAAATAAGGAAAAGTTTCCTGACCCTTAGAACAAATTTTTGCCTTCAGAAATTGTGGATCTATCACTGGAGATTTTTAAGAAGAGATTGGAAAGCCATTTGTCTGAAATGGTGTAAGGTCTCCTGCATGAGCAGGGAATCAGACTAGAAAATTTCCATAGTCCTTTCCAACTCTGTTATTCTCTTACTGTGTTGTTTTAAAGCACTGACAAATGATATTAAAAGATAACCTCTATTATAGAGTGTTATATTCTCACTTTTGCGCAGCCTACTTCTGGATAAACGATTAAGATCGGAATGCAAGAATCAGGGTGCAACTATTCCATTGTTAACATCGAATCGATATGAAACATTGCTAAAACAGAGACATGTCCAGGTTGGTATACTATTCTTTCATTGCATCTTTTGATTACAGCTCCCATCATGTCCAAGCAACCTCACTAATGCTTGTCTGAAATTTCCTTTTTAAATTTTTTTAAAAAAGATTCACATTAAAAAAAAATTTAGTAGCCCAATCTCCTTAATAATCCTATGTGTGTGGTGGGGATGGGCACTTGTAACTTATAGAGGTTGAAAGCATATTTGAGAACAGCAGTCCTATTTGCGTCTCCTTGTCCAGAGATGATTAGGTGAAGTTCATCTTTGGCTAAAACTCCTTCCAGTTCAGGCTCAGCTAACTTATGGTCATAGTATGAAAATGAACCAGATTTGGACATCAGTGTGGGCCTATATATGTCACTATATTAGTATCATATGAATAATTAACATTCTTGCCAGTTATTTTGCTACATTTCACCCATCAAAGGTAATTGGGGAGGTGTTTATTTTTATTATGTGGTTGCTGGTACAAGTAAAAAAGTATTGATATAATTGAGCATGTAGAATTAATTTATTTAAGTGACATTTCCATCTTCAGGGATGTACTGTGGTCTGGAAAACTTTATCTAGGTTTGTTGCACAACATTTCTGCAAACCAAACTTACTTTTATATATGTGGGGCTCAGGACATTTGTTCTTACAGATATGGAATAATTACATTAAAACTTCATTTAATGTTTTTCTTCAGCTTCTTGGTCGGTCAATTGATCTGAATCGCTTGATCACTCAGAGAATTTCAGCAGCTGTGTACAAATCAATGGAACTGGCAATTGGGCGTTTTGAAAGTGAAGATTTGACCTCCATTGTAGTAAGTGCTGAAAAACATTAGGATTTAATTTCCCACTGGGTCTAGAGTTAACAGAAAATATCAGATTTGACAATTCAGTTCCTGGCTGAAGCCAGTTGTTAAATAACAAAGTTAATGCAGGAGTGTAATGTGAGCTGTGCAAAAAATTACAGGTACTCCTTGACTTGCAATCATTCCTTCAGTGACCGAGGTTGCAGTGACACTGAATAGGTGACATATGACCATTTTTCACATAATTGTTGCAGCATCCTCATGGTCATGCGATCCTAACTTGGCCTTTTTTGGCAACTGGCAGGTATTTATGATGGTTGCAGTGTCCCAGGGACACTGAAAGGCAAAGTCAATGGTGAAGCCAGATTCACTTAACAACTGTGTTACTAATTTAACAACTGTAGTGATTCATTTAACAATTGTGGCAAGAAATGAAATAAAGTGGGGCAAAACTCAGTTAAATATTGTTTTGTTTAGCAACAAAAAAGTTAACTGGGCTCAATTGTGGTCATTAATTGAGGACTACCTGTAATTTATTTCTGTCCTGTACCATCTGATATCTGGATTTTATTTGATCAGAAACATTTGGCTCAGAAGGAATAAAAAAACCTTCCCTGTCCATGAATCTGACTGATGATCAGCAAAATGACAATAAGAAAAAAAAGGAGTGACCAGCTACCTCTGAATTGTTATTCTTTTTGGATATTCTTCTGTCATCATTCTTCAAGGATAAGGCTTATCTGTACTTCATAAGATTCTCTTACTATTTTGTGAGGGTAAAGAACAGTAACATTATCCTCAGCCTACCTCTAGAATGAATCAGAAAGGTGATCTCCACCTTCAGTATGCCATCAGTTTTCTTCTCCGCTTTGACCTGCATAAGCAGGGCAATATGTCCACCTCCTGCGCACAATACCATTTTCCATAAATGCCTCTGTTGCAATTGGGTGGAGTATGCTATGGTGGGCACACACATCCTCCAATAACTGTTCTCTGCCTTCAATGACCATTTCATCCTGGGCTGGTGAGCTGAGTGTCCATTTTAAATGAACCATTGCGTGAGAGGTAGGAAAGTTGCCTCAACCAAGAAATAACCACATGCCATTCTGCCAGTGGGAATGGCAAAAGCTGAAAGTTATACAATTGCCCAGTGTTTCATCATTGTCTCTTTGCTCTTTTAAAAATTGCTAGCATTAAAAATGATACATTTCTTTATGTATTTATGTGGTAAAGTAATACCACAATAAATAATAACCATAATAAGTAATATGATTCAGTGGCAATCTTTTGGGCTGGATGAGCTGTTTGCTCTCTTCCTGGCACCCAGCGCTCCCATCCTTTTTCCATAAGTGGAGTATCAGAGTAACCAGGGTAGGTCAGACATTGAAATGCCACACGTATAATTATAGACAATATATAGATAATATATAATTATAGATAATATATCAATCAGTCACACCTTTATTCGGGTCAAAAGCCAGCATAAGGAAGGTGGTAGGTAATATATAATTAGATATTACTTAGATATTAATGAGGAATATTCCTCATTAATACAGAGGACAAGTCAGTCAACCATCAACAATGAGCAGAGAGCACCAACAGAGCATTCACCTGTTGTGAGATGCTGTGTAGTAAGCTGACTCAAGGCCATTTCTCACCGAAGTGGAGGATGTGGTTGAAATATGGAAAGGGGCTCATTTCCAGACACATTCAACATCAGTGTCAAGCAGAGATAAAGCTGCACTGCAAATTGTCTTTTATCTCTATAATAGTAGTTGGTGACTACCTCCAATTGTAGCAATTTGTTTCAGATGTCTATGTAAGGATTGCAGTTGGTGGCCTGTTAATTTTAGGGTTCTTTGAACTGTATATTCTGGTTTAAAACATGGAATCGAAGAGGTTTCCCCCCATTAATCTATATAAATAAAACACAGAGACCTACTCCTTGTGTAATGCTGTTGGAAATATTGTATATTTGTGATAAAGTGACAGGAAATCACTTGATAGACTTTTTGCAGAAAAAAAAGAAAAATGTACTTGTTTTTTATGATTTTTGATGATTAGAAAAGGTACACAGGAGAAAGAAGGGGATTATTTTGTAAACCTTAGAGAGATAGGCTAAAATATAAATTAGCTTGTAAATGCTGTTAAGAAGATCTTTCTTGCCACAGTTATTAAGTGAATCATTTCAGATGTTAAATTAGTAACAAGTGAATCTGGCTTCTCCATTGACTTTGCTTGTCAGAGGATTACAAAAGGTGATCAGATGACTCAGGGTCACTGCATCCGTCATAAATATGATCTGATCATGTGACCATGGGGATGCTGCAACAGTTGCATGTGTGAAAAATGTTCACAGGTCACTTTTTTCAATGCTGTTGTAACTTTGAATGGTCATTAAATGAACTGTAGTAAGTTGAAGACTATCTGTGAAGGATGAATATATGTGCTGCAAACATCTCAACAATATGTGCAGTGGAGAAGAACATATACAATAGTTTCAATCTGACCATTGCTGCAAAGATCCAAATAGTTCATGAAATGAATCTTTCAATAACTTCCAGTGCAACTAAGGGAAAGGCATTGAAATGTGTCATCCTATAGGATATTCAGTATTTCGGAACTTCCGGTTAGATAGGAAGCCAATGTATCATATATTTGAACTGTTATTACAAAGATGATTTGAGACTCTGGCTCTTTGTCTGTTGTTTGAAATAACTAGGTAAGAAATAATTCCAACATGGATCAACATTTTTCTAATGTGCATGGTCACTAAAAAAGATCTAATACTTTATTAGAAGATTATGATTTTTTAATTTCTTTCTCTCCTTATGTCTTTACCTATCCATGAAAAATTATCAGGAGTTGGATGGATTAGTAGAAATAAACAAGATGACACACAAGCTCCTGAGCAGATATATGACTTTGGATAGCTTTGATGCTATGTTCAGAGAAGCCAATCATAATGTATCTGCTCCCTATGGAAGAATCACTCTTCACGTCTTTTGGGAACTGAACTATGATTTCCTTCCTAATTATTGCTACAATGGGTCTACCAACAGGTTAGTGAGACAATTTTTAAATATTTGTTTTTGAATGCTACATTTCATTTCATGATCCTGGTAATAATAAAGTTTGCTCTGATAGCTACATGTCAATGTTACTGTTAAGCAATAGCCAACTTAACTCTGAGGATTTAAGCACATGATTCTTGTTATCAGAGCTTTCTGTGGACAGGGACTTCTATTTTTAAAAAAATATTTGAAATAATCCTTTTCAAGAAAGGTTCAGTGGTTGGCTTGAGGTATAAATATTGGAGAATGACCTATAAAATAGTAGCACTTCTGAGTTTTTTTGCAGTAGTTACTAGATATTTCTCTTATGTGCGTTTTTATATATGTGCTTGTGCTGTTAAAATTGGTTGTACTGTGTGGAACATAGTATTTGATTCTAGCCTACAGGTTTTATACAATAGCCTCACTATTCATAAATGCAGAGGGAGCAGATATGAATAGAGCTTTTGATCTCATTTAACTAGAACAAACTATGTAAAAGAAAGGCTTTGGAACAATTGGGTAGATTCAAAGAATTAAGGGTAAAAAAATAAATAAAGGGCAGCAGTTCTGCCAGTGCTTGTATGTAATGTACAAGTGACAATATTTTATATATAAAGGTTACATTTTTATTTTTGTGCCCGGTAGAACTTAAGGTTCCAGCTCTTGAATTTCACTGAGCAATACGTCAGAAAAGGGGACTTTAGAATCTAAATTTTGATTTAGCCATCTATAAAGCATACTAATCCAACTTCAGTGAATATACGAGTGAGATTTTGAATCTATCATGTACACACTGGGTAATCTCAGAAAACAAAACAAAACCAAAAATTGATAGTATTATAACTATATCAACATCAGAGATTTTTATCCTGAAAGGCATCCCAGCTATAAACAAATAATGTTTTTCTAGTTACTGTGTAAAGTCAAGTACTTTCCAATACCTTAGTGTTTAATATTTTTGTAGTGATGCTTTTCTATTGCATGACACCTTAATTCCACAGTCATATTTCTCATAATTCACATAATAATACAGAACTGATGTTTTAAAAAAAGGAATAGGATCTGGTGTGGTGTAATGGTGAAAGTGTTGGACTGCCACAAGGTGACCCACATGTCAGTCCATTCCCAGCAGAATGGATACAGAACCTCACAGGGATAGTCTCTGCTTCTCTCTCAATTCAATATACCTCACCAAATTGTTGTATGGAAATATCAAAGAATGTTAAGAGTGACACCTGGAGCTCCCAATTTAAAAAATAAGGCAGGATATAAATCTAACAAATGCCTTCATGACTAAGGTGGGACTTCCACAATTATAAATTGCGTTGCTGTGATGGAATATAGTCTGGATTGCCAGCAGGGAGGTAGTGCAGTCTAGATGATCAGGAGACAACTTAGTTCAGATAGTTTTTTTTTGGGGGGGGGGAGGGAGGATGAAGACAGCCCTCCCTAATACCCAGAGTGTATTTCTGTGGGGTTAGTAGCACGTTTTAGTTTGGCGAGTTTCTGTCCATTAGTGAGAAAAATAAAGAAATCTACTTGAAAGAATCCCATGTCTTTCTTGGTTTTTGGAGCCTGACAGTTGCCTTGTTTGGTTTATGTAGGTTTGTTCGAACAGTACTACCATTTTCTCAGGAATTCCAGAGAGACAAGCAGCCCAATGCTCAGCCTCAATATCTACATGGATCAAAGGTTAATATTTTTCCTTATTTGCTTTTCATGTAGCAGGCGTTTGACAATTTTCATCCTGTAGCACTATGTGTTATATTTAATTTTGCAGTCTGTACTTTTTTCAATTAGATCCTCTTTAAGAATAGTTGCACTCTATAACTTGTGGGGCATAATTGTTAATTTGTTTCTGATAGACAGATGTGCAGGTAGTTGTCAATCATTCAAAGTTGATTATCAAACCACTCCATTGGCAGATAAAATGTTCCACTTTTGTCCTAGTGGCTTTGTTTCTACATAAAGAAGCTTGAGAATGCTATGTTCTAAAACAAAGTTCATCCTTAGTTCTAGAAAATGAGATCATAATAAAGGTAGCCCTCTTAGAAGGTATCACAATTAGTCTAAGGTTTTGCCAATGAAGCAAAGAAGCTATCCAATCTGTTAAACGTATTTTATTATATCACCCATTTTATGTTGGTCCATTCTCAGAGTAAAACTGATCCTTGACTGAATTAAAAGTACTGATTGCTGAATGATGTTGCAGACAAATTAACATTTGTTTATAATCTACAACTAAATTGGACTTACTTAATGCTGTAGTTAGAAAAAAGCACAATGAAGGTTTGATACAATACAAGGAGCATAATTTATGGACTTTGACTTCTTAAAATTCTCTGCAGCTTATAATTTCTGTGTCTTTAATATAGATTTTTTTGCTTTGCTCCAAATTGAAATACAACAAAAGTAGGATCCTTTACTGTATATGGTATAATTAAATTGCCAATTTAATTTGAGTATTCAAAAAAGTAATGTAGATATACAAATATATGAAGGTGGTATTTTTCACTGAATTTCTCTCTTAAATCATCAGTATTGGCCAATAATTACAACTGGTCAAATTCCATAAATTATGCCCAGAGTAAAAATCCTGAGATTGTCATAAAATATTCAAATATAAAAGATCATTTGCAAATGAGCAAGTAGATTTCTTCATGATTCATAGTTGCTGCTACATGCTTTCTGCACAATAAATTTCCCATTTGTTGACCTTTTGTTTACAGGGGTTTCTTGTGATGAGGGTTATGATATCTTCTACTTACATCCATTCAGAAACAGCATGTTCTGCTTCTAAAAGGAAACTTTCATTTCCTTTCTTCTTTCTTGCTAATGCAAAGGCATTCTGAAGCACTTTTGCCAGATTTTTGTTTTGCTTCATTGGTGATTCAAGTGATTCAAGTTATTCAAGTGAATAATTCTCAATTCTTTAGTGACATCAGTACTAAATCAGTGGACTGAGGGGGAGGGAAAGGTCACATTAGAGCATTTGGGCTTTATTATCCTTAAGTTTGTTTCACAGTGCTATTAAATATCTGTATGTTGTTATATTTTTGTGGTAAAACACAGTCTTTGTAACATTAGGCTGATATTAACATGTAAAAGATTTTCCTGTACATTACTGTGTGTATTAGATTCATTAAATGGCAAATTCATATTCTACCTAGTTTTATCTTTAACATTTTATAATATAAATTATGTACCAAGTTTTTGCCAGATGTAATGGGCAGAATGTCAAATTAAGACTGGAAAGACCCAGGTTTTATTTCCTTTCAATTGTACAACTCTTAGAAATTTCAGAGCTATTTGTTATTTTTTTCTATATTTTGAATTTACCTGTAGAAAAAGGGGAGCATATAACAATTTTTTTAAAAGTGTGGATCCTGCCAATTCAGTGTAATAATTGCAAGATGTTTTTAAAAAAGAGAAGGGTGTAGTGGATTACTGCAATATGTTCTACTTGGGGTTGCTCTTGAAGACGACCTGAAAGTTACAATTGTTCCAGAACAGTATGGGAGACATAGTTCAGAGTACCCTGGAATTTGCCCATATCACACTACGGTTGTATAAGCTGCATTGGCTTCCAGTTTCTTTTTGAGTGCAATTCAGGATCTAGTTACCATGTTTAAACCCTCAGTGGCATAGGTCCAGCTTATCTGTAGAACTAATTGCATTTAATTACAAAATTCATTTTGTGTCTTCTTTTACTTTAACTGAAAGTATCATATATTTCAAATATCATTTCAGTTTTTAAATTAAATGTAACTTGATTCCTTGAAAGAATTCTTTCATATATCTTATAATGAAAGGAGAAATACCTTCTAATTTGATTTGAATGGATTGCGTTGTTCTCTTTAGGCTTTGAATCTGGCATACTCTAGCATTTATAGCAACTATAGGAACTTTGTAGGGCCTCCTCATTTCAAAGTGATCTGTAGACTACTCGGATATCAAGGGATTGCTGTGGTGATGGAAGAATTACTGAAAGTTGTCAAGAGTCTGGTATGTGAATTATTTTTATTTCAGTGAATAGAAAAAGCTACCCTTTATTCAAGTTCATTTAATTACTAAGGTTCTGAATTTTATGTCCCTCACATATTTTGGATCACAATTCATACTGCTTTAGTCATTAAAGGAGTATTTCTGGGAATGCCACTGACTATAAATGACTGAGATTACATGAAAATAGGAATTATAATTTTGCATGAAAATCATTCCTAATTATATGAGCATTAGAAGCATGAACATTATTCTAGGGCTGTGTTTCCCTTGAAATATAAAATTTCACATAATAGTATTGATGAGGAAAATCACAGGAAGTTTTAGTTTATTAATTAAAAATATTTGACATATTTTTACCATTTCATTTTGGGAATTCAGCTTGTCCCACTGTTTTCCAGGGGATATCATCAAAGTATGCTTAGTCATATCTGCTAATTTGCCTAAATTTACACCTTGTATTAGCAGTAAATAATACAATTTATGTTTTCACTCAATCATTACTCTTCTTAAAATATACAAATGTACCTATATAGAGATGAAATGTACTTTTAGTACAACTATTGCATTTGTATGTTTTATCATAAATGTGTTCACTTTGAAGCAGTGTTCACATGGCAGTTCACATTTTTATATAAACCTGCTTAATATGGTAGTACAATTAAAACATTGTGTCTTATGAACACCCAGTTCAATTTATGCTTATTTAGCCATATTATTTAAATTTGCTTTCTCAGTTACAAGGCACAATTCTTCAGTATGTAAAGACATTAATGGAAGTAATGCCCAAAATCTGTAGGTTGCCTAGACATGAGTATGGCTCCCCAGGTAAGTTCAATTTTAATTATATTAATAATGAATGTTTGTTTCTTCTTTTTGTTGGGTTGTTTAATAAACAATCTAAGTAGTGTTTATAAAGACTAATATTGCTATATTTTAGTTTTCAGTTTGTGATAAATTGGGGTAATATATTTTCAGGTTTCCTCCAAAATATTTTGTAGGCATCAGGGGTTCCATAATTGACCTTTGTTGATCACTGATACAGCAGTAATCTCAAGACTTAGAGAAGGAGTGTCCAGCATTGACAATTTTATGAATTCCCCAACCAGCCATAATATTTTTACCCATATATAGGAGGGGGAAAAAAACAACAGTTCAAGAAGGGATCAATCATGGTATCCCACAGTATTCTAAGTGAAAAGAGATTGTTTAATTTAGGCCTATGGCATATAATATCACAACTATGGCTTTCTTATCGAGGGGACTGGAGATTAAAACATATGAAGAATGGTTACAGGAATTGGGCACAGCTAGACTAGTGAAGAGAAGGACCAGGAGAAACGTGATAGCAGTCTTCCAATATTTGAGGGGCTGCCATAGAGAGGAAGGAGTCAAGCTATTTTCTAAAGCTCCTGTAGGCCAGGCAAGGAATAATGGGTGGAAACTGAACAAGGAGAGATTTAACCTGGAAACAAGGAGAGACTTTCTGACAGTGAGAACAATCAACCAATGGAATGGCTTGCCCTCGGAAGTTGTGGGAGCGTCATCATTTGAGACTTTCAAGAAGAGACTGGACTGCCATTTGTCAGAAATGGTGTGGGGTCTCCCGCTTGGGCAGGAAGTTGGACTAGATGACCTACAAGGTGTATTCCAACTCTGATTATCTGTTATCTAGATACAGGTTTCCTTGACCTATGACCACAATTGAACCCAAAGTTTACGTTGCTAAGCAAGACTGTTAAGTGGGTTTAATGATCCCCATTTTATGATCTTTCTTGCCATAGTTGTTAATCTGGCTTCCCTGTTGTCTTTGCTTGTCAGAAGATTGCAAAAAGTTATCACATGACCTTGGGCCATTGCAACCGTCATAAATATGAGCTGTTGCCAAGCATCCAAATTTTTATCATGTGACCATGGGGATGCTGCATGGTTGTGTGAATAACGGTCATAGGGCTTTTTTCAATACCGTTGTAACTTTAAACAGTCACTAAATGAACCATTTAAGTCAAGGACTATCTGTAACGAATATAAGGGGGAAATACTAATTTTCTGTGAACAGCATACTGTAGCTCTGACTTATGTGACATTCTCTCCCCCATCTCTCTCTGTCTGTCTCTCTTATTACTCCATTCTTCAGGAATTCTGGAATTCTTTCATCATCAGCTCAAGGATATTGTTGAGTATGCTGAACTGAAAACAGTGTGTTTCCAAAATCTGAGAGAAGTGGGAAATGCTATTCTCTTCTGTCTCCTCATTGAGCAAAGCCTGGTAGGTATGGAAAAGCTGTGTTAACAACAGACGACAGTATAATGAAGCCAAAAGAGCATACAGCATGTACTGTAATGTCATCATGCAAATGCATCAATTACATATTTGTGCCCCATAAGACCGTTTGCATGATGACATTGTCATGCATGTTTCAGCACTGGCCTCCTGCTGCAGAAACCAACCAATGCTCTTGTTTCCCTGGATGCGTCATTCATTAAAGATTATGGCAAAATGAACCATCAGTTAAGAGCCTTAACTTTCAAATACTTTTTAATTATTTATGAAAATAACATTGCTAAGAAGAAGCATTTTTCATAAGAATTCAGATTCAAAATTTGCACAAATACAGGCTCTTACTATGGGTCTTTTTCCCTTCAAAGGAGAAGTGCTATTTCTTTTATGCCTCTGCTATCTGGTTTAGAAAAAGGACTTTGAAAAATAAAAATCTGTCTTTAGAGAAATTACAGAGAAGCTGTGAAACACCATCAATGTTCAAGATACATGAGTAATCAAAAATCAGAATGGTTCTTCTTGCGATTACCTAAGTGCTTGTAAAAATGTTTTCCAATTTTAAAAATATTAAATATACTGAGACTGAGTTACTCCATAGAGAAACTCCTTCAATAATAATTTTTCCTCGTGTCTCAGCAAATCTATATATCATCTAAGGTGTTTGTTTACATAAGTGGTTAAAGAAGTTAAGATGGTAGTAGTGACTATGTTATTGACAGTTTGCCTTTTTTAATTTGCATTGACACTTATATATATTAAAAAATGGGGCTTTGCATGGTGGTGACCATACTTATTTGAAAGTTCTGCCAAACTAGCTTGAATAATCATTGGGAAGAAAAACCTGTGCTTTAAATGCCCAGTAGAATAATCTGTGTATTTTCTTCCTTCATTTGGCATATTGAAAGTATATTCTGAAAACAACCCTGTTTGCTACCTTGTGGAGGTGACCTGCCTGAATTTTTAGTGCTGTTGGAATACAAAACAGCCTCCTGGCACTGATGGTTTCACTGGTGTTGTTAAGTGTCTAAATGAGCAATTATCAAATTTAGTACATTTTAAAGATACCATTTTTAAAAATGAGAGCCCTGTCATTACTTTCCTGGTAATTTTGGGCTCTATTATGAAAACTATCCTCGAGCAGATAGTGGATTTTAGAATAATGTTGAAAACAAAAGCTTAATTCAGTGTTCAGTTGACATCTTTCCATCTGCTGCTTGAACAATGCAAATTAATAATTTGTGCTACCTTTTTTTGATAAACTATGCTATGTGGCTTAATTGTTTTGCTCATAAAATAACATTTTATTCTGCCCATAAAACTATGTTCCTATTCTGATTAAAAAAACACTTTTACACTGAGGCAAATCTACCAAAAGAAAACTATCACACTATATCTTGCAAGTTTAAAAAATGTAATGCTCACTACCCTGGTGTTGATCAATGCATTGCTGCTTGTAGTTTGAGTAGGATTAACCATGTTTCTCAGCAGTATTTCTCTTTTCATTTTCCCCATTTATGAAACTGTTCCTATACATGGGGACACAGGCCAATTTCCTTCAAGAACACATGGAAAAATGTTCCCTTTTTAGCATATTTCTACTTCAGTTCAAAATCAGCCAACGACTTCAGTGTTGCAGTCAGAGATTCCCAATCACAGCTCTCTAGTGTTATATCTTTATTCTCTTTGTTGCAGTCATTGGAGGAAGTGTGTGATCTATTGCATGCAGCACCATTCCAGAATATTTTACCAAGAATTCATGTCAAGGGTATGCTTTTTCCTATGGCTTTCCAACCGCAATACTTGTGCCAAATTACGCTGTCAATATGGGACTGCAAAATCAAGACAAGAAGCTAATGAAGCACAGCACACATTTGTATCAGAATTAAACAAGTCCTTTGTTATAAGTGGTGCATATCTATTGTGCAGAGAATAGATGAAGCAGCTTAAATGGCTGGAGCAACTTAGTGTGATTAATGAAGTGACTTTCTGCACTTTATACTTTCTCCTCATTTAAGTTCTGTTTTGAGCACTTTTTTCTCATTTTTTCTTGTATCATTTACACATTCTGCTAGTTTACAAAATGAAATTTCATGAGTCCTTCTTCTCGCTTAGTAGTTAAGAAAATGTGTCATCTTTGTCAGATATTTGCCACAGAACATTTCCTTTCATGAGATGTATAAGCCAGGTGAATTTTAAAAATTAGGATGTTTTTCTGCATTATACAAAGCTCTGATGTTAGTGTTTACTCTCAAATGTACAAAATGTGATGGTGGAATAAATCAAACAAAACGTTAAGCTGGAACAGGCTTTATTAGCCTCCTTAAGACAACGAATGCAGAAAGTTGGGATAAAAGAACAGTACAGTAAATAAATGAAAGATAAGTTACATTATTCTCTTTTTCTCTGTTTCCAGAGGGGGAAAGACTTGATGCTAAAATGAAGAGACTGGAATCAAAATATGCTCCACTCCACCTTGTTCCATTGATTGAAAGATTGGGAACACCTCAGGTAGTCTTTGTTTTTTTTACAGAATTGCCATTTTACATATTTGCTTACCACTATGTAGAGGATAGAGCTTTTTGGCATTCTACGTTGGTTGAATTAGCAATGTAATTTCCACAGAATGAGATTTTATCTCAGTGGATTCATGATTCAGATTTTAGAGAGTTATGTGCCATACAACAACACAAGCTTGCCATATTATGTGATTTAGAACACTAAATAGGACTGGCCACAATTAATATTTGGATGGCAGAACAGGACTGTAAAGTAAACTGGGATACTGAAACAAAAGGGAATGAAAATTATTTTCATACTATACCAAGAAACTGCACAAATATGTCAATATGAATTAGTGAGAATCAAAGAAGATTCCCCCCTTTTTTTACTTACATATATTTAAGGTTTACAAATACATTATTTTCTTCTTATTGGGAGAAAAAAAACAACCCTTGAATATTCAATTTTCATATGTTCCAAAAGTAAAAGTAAATCCAAAAGTCTTTATTTATCAATTCTATTCATTAGAAAAAGATTTGCTTAAAATGGCTTAAGGAGTATTTTGTCAATATTTTGCGCCGTTTTGTTTGAGATATAGATATATTTGGAATGTTGAGAGCAAATTTAGTCTAGTGGTTAAGGCACCAGGCTCAAAACTAGTCGGTCATGAGTTCTAGTCCTGCCTTCTGCTTGAAAGTCAGCTGGGTAACTTTGGGCCAGTAACTCTCAGCCCACAATATCAGGCTAGGGCAGGCTTGGGCATTTTACACCTGCAGGTGTCAGCATGTCACATTTGGTCTGTGGGCTGTCCCTGTCCGGCCCGCATCTGTGTCAGTGGAGGAGAGGTGTCAGTTGGGCGCAGGGCATCAGCAGTGGGGAGGCAGTATTGGCAGGGAGCTGGGTGGTGCGCAGGATGTTGGTGATGGGGAGACAGGGCAGTGGCTGTCTGGATCAGTCCCAGTTTCTTGTATGTCTCTCATCTGGGCTAGGCAACAAGCCAGTTGATCATTTTGTTACAACTAATGGAGAAACATTTGGCTGATCTGAAAAAAAGAAAAGAAAAATGCAAGGAAGAATTTTTTTTTCCAAATATTAGTATGGTTATGCTGCCTTATGGCTCTTTTTGGATTCAATCACCACAACCATTAATACAACACTGAGGAAGCCATATAGGCAATGATGTAAACACAATGTGGATTTTCATTCCAAAATATGCTTTGTATAGAATTCTAGGTTTAATGAGCTTGGGAGTCAGTGATGAGAATTACCCTCTGCAAGTGAAACAAACACAACACATTTTATTAAAAGAGTGGGAAAAAATCTTTATTGATTTTTGTCTTTCAGTTGTAGAAATCTATCATGTAGATTTAATGTGTTAAAAGAGTGATCTGGTTATATGTTAATATTGTATTCATTTTATTTTTCAAGTTTTAGTTCATTTTCATTACACATAGATTATTTTGTATGACTTTCATTTAAATTTCAGTAATTAAATAAAAACAATTTAAAATAGGATAGGAAAGTATAATTTTCTATCCTATTTGAAACTCATTAGTAAGTTTTTTGTAGACTGATACTGTATTGTTGGTTGCAATTATAGCAAATTGCGATTGCAAGAGAAGGAGATTTGCTAACCAAGGAGCGTCTCTGCTGTGGACTTTCTATGTTTGAAGTCATCTTAACAAGGATTCGAATATTCCTGGATGATCCCATATGGCGTGGCCCTCTCCCTAGCAATGGTGTGATGCATGTAGATGAGTGTGTGGAATTTCATCGCCTTTGGAGTGCAATGCAGTTTGTTTACTGTATTCCAGTTGGAACCCATGAATTTACTGTGGAGTATGTATTGAAATACTGGCAAAGGCATTGTTATTAGTGCTTTATTTTTATTTCAAAAGTTAGATGTGACTATGATATAACAAAAGAATTAAGAATTTACTGCATCACTAAACTCTTAATACCTTTGCAAATATCAGTAAACCGTATATTAATGCTGGTACAGCTGCATTACTCAAATGTACTTGGATGATCAGTCTTAAGACTTTAATAATTACTTCCAATTCAACCAACACGTTAAATGGTATACTGAGGCAAAAATAGCATACAGTCGTATTAGGCAGGGATGCAGAAATGCATGCAGAAATGCATGCTAAAAACATGCAAGCTATGTTTTTCTGATCCCCAGAAAGCCAACAGGAAGCAGACAGAATTCAAAAAAGCCAACACAAAGTAGTTAAAATCCATTTGGCTCTTTCTTTGCATTTTTTAATGGTTAAAGAGACAGATGCTTAAGGCATCCATTTCGCCCCTAAATCTAAAATCCTATCCTGAATGGATCCTGCCATTCTGAAAAATAGTCTTTGACTGCATATTTACAGTATTAGCAGTACCATATAATAATATATTGCAAAATTTTGCAAAACATTGAGTAAGCATTGTTAATTGTTGTGACAGACTTGGAATTGGGAATCCAGAATCCTGATTTTCCCTCCTGAATATAATGTAGCGCTTTCTCTACATGTTTACTTCGTAGACAATGTTTTGGAGATGGGCTGCATTGGGCTGGCTGTATGATTATTGTACTCTTGGGACAGCAGCGTCGATTTGATGTGCTCGATTTCTGTTATCACTTACTCAAAGTACAGAAGCATGATGGCAAAGATGAAGTCATCAAGAATGTGGTAGGTTTGACCAGGGTTTATTTCTCACTTTGTGAGACTTTCATTTTGCCACCTTTTCCTTTTACTGATTATAATTTTCATTTTGTAGCCTTTAAAAAAAATGGTTGAGAGAATTCGCAAGTTCCAGATCTTGAATGATGAAATTATTGCCACACTGGACAAGTATTTGAAATCTGGTGATGGAGAAAGCACTCCGGTGGAACATGTCCGCTGTTTCCAACCTCCCATTCATCAGTCTTTGGCCAGCAACTAGAAAAGACCTGTGATCTTTTTGGAAACAATGGTCAGTTGCAGCACATTTTGAAACTAGATTTCTTGCCTAAGGCAGACTGCCCTGATCTTCATTGCCTTTCCAGGATCAACTAAAACGTTTGAATGGTTGCCTTCAAACTCAATGACTCTACACAAATTTCTGTTTTTGGACTACTTTTTAAACACTTTTGATAAAACACTTTGCAATGCAACTATTTTAGGCATAAATCTTTGCATTTCTCCAGTTTTTATAATTGTTTTAAAGGCTTAATATAAGGGATCTTTATTTACTTTTGCTAACAAAAGTGAATTTTATTATAGGAGTATGCTTGAAATGTTTTTGTATAAGGAAAGTATTAAACTGCTCAGCTTACCTTTTCAAGACACTCCGTTTGCTATTTTTAATCAATAGAATGTTCTCTTTAGAAAACTATTTTACCCCATAATGTAATCAAGTTTGGAAATAAAAGATTTTAATGAGATTTTAAAAGTATGATTGTAAGATAGAAATAATTAATGCTTCATGTTTATTCAGATTTAGGGAATTGGTTAATATCCTTAGAATAAAGGTCTTCCTTTTTTTTAGCTTCTCATACAATTGGTAAATCTGAATCCTGTTTTTATATCTAATTGGAAAGAAAGTTGAAGGTGGAATTATTGTGGAACAATATGTAGGGAACACAGTTTACTTGTACTTATCAGCTGTTTCAAGGGTTATTTAGTTTCAGAAAAATGATCTTCAGACTCTTAACTGTTCAAGAATTATACTTTGAATGAGTCATGATTCAATTATTAACAGTTTTCTAAGGGTTCTCTCTATTTTCTCAAACTTCTGAATTAAATATACTGTAATTTTAAAGTATTATTTGGCTTTTCTGGTCTAAAAATTACTGTTTCAATTATGTATCAAGTTAAGACATGTTTGCAAGAGAGATGATCTCTGTATACAATTTTCTAGGTAGCCTAATTGCATTTATAATGTAGGCAATAATATCACAATTTCTAATACAATGAAAACAATTCCAAGATTATAGATTATCATACCTAAGAGCAGAGATGATCAATTCATAGCCATAAGAGTTTCTTTCTAATTTGAAGTAGGAAACACATAGACTAAATTTACAAAATATTTAGCTTGGTTAACACAATGTGATAGATTTTGAACTGTTCAATCCCACTGTAATGTTATGGAACTCTGCCATAAATTTCTTTTCTAAATGTTAAAATAGGCTAACTTGGAATAACCTCCAGAAATAAAGAAAAATGGGAAGTCATTATCCTATTCATTTTCACGATATACCTCTGCTCACTGTAGCACTTCCCTCAATGTCCAAGCTCCGGACCTAAACCACCAGTGGCTTCAGATTCCAAAGGGTTTAATAAGCTGGATTCTCGAACATGGTGAGTTCCAAAACAAGAAACCAAAAGGAATAAAGACATATAGGAAGAAAGTCAATGCTGGGATCTTCCACTTCACAGTGCATTTTGAATGCTGGAGCCACGGTCTCTCGTTGCCACAGCAGCCAACACTCTGACAGGCCCAATCAGCTGATCGTTGCCTGGCTGCAGGCAATTCCAAACAGTTGATCGTTGGGCCGGCTTGATCGTCGGGAACAGCTGATCATTGTCTTGTCCTCACCACCTGCAGCCTTTGGTCAGGACCAGTCCCACCACCCGTCCAAGGGTTCCCTCCCCCCAGGTATAGTGAACCCCGGGCCAAGGTTTGACAGGTGGCTTCTCTCTACCAGGGCCGCACCTGTTAAGATTGTAAGCACAAGCATCATGTTAGCAGGCCCTCAAGCCTGACCTCTCCTATCTCTCCCTGGTTTGCTGAGATGGTCCCTGTGGAATTTATCAGTCGAGAAGCTCTTAATATTCCTACTTGCCACCCAGAAGGCTTCCATTATTGGGTATCCTTTCCAGTGCACCAGTCTTCCCCTATGTATTCAGGAATCCAACACCTGGTCGATCTCGTAATGGGTCTCCCCTCATTATAGGGCTGGGTACCAGCGATGGCATGGGCCAGTTGTTGGCCACTTCTATGGGCTTCAGCAGACTGCTGTGGAAGACCGGATATACTTTCTCCAACAGTCTAGGAAGTTTCAGCTCCACGGTAACTGGGTTGATTATCCTCATAATGGGGAAAGGGCCCAGGAATTTTGGTCCCAGTTTCCAGCACGGAACCTTCAACCTCAAGTACTTGGTCAAGAGGTACACCTTCTCCCCCATTTCAAAAGGCTTTTGTGGAGCTCGTTCCTTATCAGTCTGGACCTTTGGGTTTCAGCCGCTTTCATCCACTCATTTTGGCTAGTGGGGGAAGGAGCTATCTGAGGGTATTCAGGAATGGGGACGAATTCCACTCCATTAACCATCCCGAAGGGGGCAAAGCCTGTGCTGCTGTGTACAGCACTGTTCTATACCATCTCCACAAATGGCAGTTCTGCCCAGTCTTTCCACCATTGCATTAGTTCTCTCCACCGCCCCTTTAGAACTTGAGTGGAAAGCCAAGTTTAGACCTTGAGAGGATCCAATCAGTTGAATGAACTTCCTCCAGAATTTGGCCATAAACTGCTCCCCCGATCTGAGGTTTTTCATGTGATCCTGTGGAGGCAGTAGATGTATGTGAGGAAAAGCCTAGCCAATTTCTGTGCCGATGGCAAATGGGACATGGTGCAAAATGGGCTTGTTTGGAAAATAAATCAATTGTCCATTCCATATGACGGTATGGCCGTTGCTCTCCAGGAGCTCTATGATGAAGTCCATTGCTATTCCCTCCTATGGCCAGATTGGGTCAGCCAAGGACTGCAAGAGTTCAGGGGATTTCTCTGATCGGGGTTTCATTGTCACACAGACTGAACAGGTTTTGACATAGGTCTCTGTATCGTTATTCAGTCGTGGCCACTAGAATTGTCTCTTGGCTAGATGTAGGTTTTTGAGGAACCCAAAGTGTCCAGACTGACATTATTGCATCGCCATAGCATCTGTGACCTCAGGGTATGTGGCACATATAATGTACTGCCCTTCCACACTAACCCTTCTTGAGTAAACAGTTGGTAGTGCTGTAGGAACTCGGGGTTGGTCAATAACTCTGCCTATAGGTGCGGGGTCAGCCGGTCTGCATTCACTGCAGGCCGCCAGAACAATATCGGAACGGCTTGTTGAGTGGGGGGAATAATGGCATGTACCACCTACTCCCAGCGGCTGTTGTATTGTGGCATCTGGGATAAGCTGTCTGCCACAAAGTTTTTGCTCTTCTCAATGGTCAAAGCTCTGGACCAAAACCACCACAAGGACTCCACTCGCTTTGAGTTCCAAAGGGTTCAATAAGCTGGATTACTGGCACACAATGAGTTCCAAAGCAGGAAGCCAAAAGGAATAAAGGCATAGAGGAATAAAGTCAGCGCTGAGAGCTTCCGCTTTTTGAATGCTGGAGTCGCACCCTCCCATTGCTATAGCAGCCGACCACCCACCATCCATACAGGGGTTCCTCCCCACAGTTATGGTGAGCCCTGGGCCAGTCCCAGTTAAAAGGTTGCCTATCCCTGCTTTAAAAAACTATATGGATAGTTCTGGTTTAATGTTTGGCAGCCTTTCCTAGTTATGGGGCTGAACAAGGAGTACCTACTATCAGGTCTCATGATTGTGGCCTTTACAGCAGCCTGCAGTCACATGATCAGAGTTTGCAGCCTTCACTGTTTACTTCTAACAAGTAAAGTCAGTGGAGGAGCCATCAGGACTATCCTGTGACTGGGACATTACAACAGGGTGGGATATGCATAGTGACGGCAACTGAAATTGCCACAACTGACATCGCATCTGATTACTTTGTTACTTACCAACAGAGTTCTTGATTGGTATATGATTAGCTATATTGCAGAACACCTAAAAACTGCTACAATAATCCACACTACTTACTACAACAGATACCTTCAGCCATTAACTGAAACATCTAATTTCATTGCATTTTTGTTCTTCCAAACATTTTGAGACTTTTTTTTCTAACTCTGAATGCAATCAATTGATGGAGGTAGATTAAACAATTGGCATTTGATGCTCTTTTCCTATTGCATTTTATCAGGATATTTAATTTATTCTCTTTTAAGCTTTTTCCAGCTCAGTCTCAAGTTAGTTTTCACCTTCCCGATTTTGAAGGTCAGCTTCTCAACTTTTTTCTTCCAGATAGAGAAGCTAAAACATAATATACAGGCGTTCCTCCATTTTACAAACACATCTAAGCTTGGCTTTTGGCTGTTGATTTGTCTCTGCTTTAGATGGAGTAGAAAGGTACATTAATTTTTTAGTACATTTGGTGTTCCAGAAGAACAGAGAGTCAAACCATGCAGGTAATAGTTGTTACAGTAGAAAGGCTGCAAAGGGGGATGGGGGAAAGAGGCAAGTTTATTTTATTCTTTCACTCCACTTTCAATAACGGAATGAATAAATTTGCTAATTGTTATGCATTTATCCAGCAGTAATCTCAACAAGAAATACTTTAAATACTTGAAACCGCTAAGTATTTGTGTTTCAGGTATGTGCTAATATATACAAACATGGTTTATACCTGGGTACTTTCTTAAAATAACATTTTTCTACGTAACAACCTTTGTGAGCTGATACCACTTAAGCCTTGTTCCTCAGGAATGTCTGGTTCAACTAAAAAACACATTGGTTGCAACTGCAAATCTCATAGAATCTAATACATTTGGGTGCAGCTGATCATAAATTCCAAAATATAGTTTATGGATGAGTAGCAGTGTTTCATAATAAGAAGTTGCTGCATAATTCACCAAATTACTATGAAAGATTTGTAGATGTGCAAGACCAAACCACCCTTAACCTAGAGCCGGAAATGACTAGCACATATGTATGAGGGGAACCTTTACCTTCACCTTTACCTAAGACCAATAGATCATTTCCTCATCAGAAATAAAGCATTTTATTTGTTAAAATTGTCATTAGTGCAAGAAGTCTTAAACCAAAACAGAATATTTACATGTTCATACTAAGTTAAGCAAAACAACACAGTGAGGTTCTTTTGTATTTTTAAATAAAGAGTAAGGCAAATAAAAATCCACCACTGCTCTTCGACCAAGCTAGTCAAATCTAAAAGAATGATTGTCTACAATACTATTTAAATATATCCAATTGAAAAATGCTGTAAAACTGGCTTTTCACAATGAAACAAAAGTTACAGAATTGTTTTCTTTAGGAGGCTGACAGATTTCCATTTCTCCTGGAAGATATTCCATCAGGGGAATGTAGGTCACTTATGCGAGTTGCACTTTCTTCATCGTGATTAAATAGTTCATATGTGCTTGGCACACAGCCATTTATTCCCTTGTTATCTTTATGCAATGTCACAGGCAAATTTGACAGGGAAAAATTGACATCCTTAAAGGCATGCAACAAAAATATTCCTACGATTATAGTGATAAAGCCACTTAATGTGCCAATAATGTCATCAGCTGCCATGTGTTGCCATTCCTTGAAGAGGATCGCAGAACAGGTTAAAACAGATGTTGTGAAGAACACATAATAGATTGGTGTCACTATAGAAGTGTTGAATATGTCCAGGGCCCGATTTAAATAGTTAATCTGTGTGCTTACACAAGCAATAAGACTTAGCAGCAGAATCCACGCCAATGGATGTTTCAGCACAGCTTTTCCTGCAAAAAGTTCCTTTATAGCAATACCCAAACCTTTTACACAGGATACAGATAAAGCTCCAATGACTGAGCAAATTGTTATGTACACGAGAATGTTGGTCTGCCCATGTCGGGGTCCCACTATAAAGATCATGATCAAGGATACAATGACAATGAGTGTTGCAAAGACCACAAAACCTGAAATATTAAAAAAAAAAACCATGGCATGCTGCAATTGCACATACTAAGTAGTAATACATTTTGAAAACATACAAACACCTGGAGTCTGTCAAAGGTTTTATAATTAGCTAAAGAAGGAAAGGAACGCAATATGACCAAAAGTTATATTTTGTAGAGTAGTGATATTTTCTTTTGTTGTGGGGAGGGGAGGGAAGGAAGTTAAGGGCAGTAGATGTGTATAGGTTTAATATGTATATTTTCAGTATAGGGATAGTCACATCTTTAAATGTATGCATTTTGCCAAAGCTGATGAAATAATGGGGGTTGGGTGAGAGTCACGTATAAATTTCAGGTAACCCACCCCAGAGTTAAAGAGAGGAATGCATAGAAAAATATCCTTACCTTACCTGACTTTTACTAATGATGCAATTTTAATATTTACATCATTCACAATACATATATTATTTCATGAAGAGTAGCTAAGAATCTTCTTAATTCTAGCTGTCAACTAAACCTATATTGACTCCCAGTAAAAATTGGAGGAATATTTCTTTGCTGGATACATTGTTCTTAAGGATCAAAGCCATTTTCATGGAGCTTAGAGGCTCCAGAAAAAAAGGAAATCTTGCAGTAAACTCTGTCATAGTTACTGTCTAATTTATTTATTGCTACAACTTTAAACTTTGCAGAGTTAAACCATTTAAAGTCCAAGTGTTCAGAGAACACAGGCAAGGGTTAAAATGTGTTATGGAGTTGAAGATATACTCCAACTTCAGTCTCAACATTCACAAATGCCTCTTCAGATTCTTGTGTCTTGAGTGAAGTGTATACAAGAGCACTGTAAGCATATTCAGCTAAAAGCATTTAAAGGCCTCATTGGTAATCCTGTCTTACTAGGATCTCCAATTGTGGGGCAGTTAGATACAGGCAACTAAATACAAAACAAACCCCATACAGAAGAAATCTAGTGGAATGTGAAGGGACACTCACAGCAGGTCTAGACCCTGGCCCACCATTTATATTACACAATTGAGTAGAGAAGTATCTCCTTGAATTCTTTGTAATCAATCTTTCTCTCACCTGGATCACCTAACTTGTGAGAGATTTCACTCAATGTTTCAACTTCCTCTTCTTGAGGTGCATGAATGACCATCACAGTGGAACCAAGTATGCTTAACAAACACCCAATTTTTCCATGTAAATTAAGTTTTTCGTTTAAGAAGTATGATGAAAGAATGGCACTAAAACACACAAATATAAATTAGACATCAAACAATGTCCTTAAATCATAATCTAACAATTATGTGTTTGCATTGTTACAGAGTAGAATTCCTGCATATTTTTAAATTGTTGACAGCTATTTGAAGGCAGAATGCATGTATTCCAAATAAATTGTTACGAAGTAGCCTTATTTAAAATAAATAGAAATGCTTATTCTTTGGACAGAGAGGAAGAGGCTGTCTTACACTTTAAAATCCAATTTCAGAAAGTCTCTAAATCCTCCAGAGATTTTGATGGCACTCACAGAGTTTAAGAGAAAGTGAGCAAGGACTTTCTGGTTGTGACACTTTAAAGATAAATGCTTTCTTTTAGATATTTTTTAAATAAAAACAATTATGATTACTCCAAGGAGAAAATTCTAAGAAGGACAGGGCGTTACATTGCTGTTCCATGTGGAACAATCCTCCAAGTGACTCTTTTTCTGAGTGAAAAATAACACTGGCAAAATTCTCAGTTTTTCTTTTCTCACTAAATGCTAGCCTCAGTTCCCTCAGCTTCAGCAGCGCTAAGGCTAGCATGAGCAAGGAGAAGAAATCCTCCTGATGGAAAGCAAAGACTCCTGCTAGTGAGAAGAAATGATCCCATACTGGGGAAACTAAGGCTAGCATCTACTGAGAAAAGAAAACTCCAGGGTGAGTCACAGTCTGTGGGGACTAGGTGGGACAGCATGGGGCACGCATATTAAAAAGGCGGGGCACGCATTTGCAGCCTCTCTGTGGTTGGTTGCAAGGACAAACATCCGCAGGAGTGTCACAGCAGACATAACTTCAGGTCTAGGTCATAAGTATCTTTTGAGGATGTTTATTGTAACTTTGAAGGGTTGCTATATGAGTCAAGGACTACCTGTATCTAATTTAAATTCAAAATATTAAATCTATAAGCAAGTAAGCAAATTTTCATGCACAGAACATCAAACTGAATTGCTGATATATTTTGTTTATTCTAGACCAAGATTTATTTCTAAAATTATCTATGTTGTAGCTTTTTTATAAACAATGGGTGGGAGGAAGGGCAGACAGTTGTAAAGACATCAAGATAGAAAATTATACTGAAACATTCAAAAAAGCAAAACTTAAAGCAACTGAGCTACACTCAGAAACCCTATTCTCTGCCAGCATTAAAGGCAACTAGATCTCTTGATGATATATACAGAGATACCCAAAACTGCCTTCTTACCTTACAAGAACACTGAGAGCTCCCAATGGGGTCACTAATGTAGCTGGTGCAAATGCATACGCAGCAAAGTTAGCAACTTCACCAGCTCCCACTGAAGAAAAGACATGGGAAGGGAAGAGGTGAGATAAATCGAAGAACAATTTTCACTGCTATACCTACTATTTTAAGGAAATTCGTAAAAGAGAGGAAGGCAAATACAGAACAGCTCCTGAATAGTCTGTAGTAGATGAATAACACATTTTAGTACCTATTTTTACAATTAGCAATAGAGATAGCACTTATAGACTGCCCCATCGTGCTTTACAGTGCTTCTCTGGGTAAATTGCTCTGTCTGCAACAATCTTATCTCCTCATTTTGCCAACCTCTGAAGGATGGAAGGCTAAGTCAACGTTAAACCCGTGAGGATCGAACTCCTGGCTGTGGGCAGCTTGCAAGGAAATGTGCCTTTGTCGATCAAAGGCTCGATCAAAGGCTGAGCAAAAATTGGGTACAGTAAGGAGCCTCAACGAGGAGTGTCCTCAGAAATCAGCTCAACCTATCGGACAAGAGACAGAAGCGTCTCCCATGCTTGGACGCTCTGAACAGCTCATCTGGAGAATGAATAATGCCATAGATCCCCCATATCTCTATTAAGAAGAAACATGCAAAGCTAACAACAGTGCTATGGATGCAGTACAGGTATTCTTGTGGTATCTGCTGACTACTCCTTAAAGCAGGATGCTTTTCTTAGGGCTGTACAGGTAATATTTGAGTTAAGGAGACATCAATAGCCCAAATCATGCCCACTTTGGATATGATCATTCCATATCTAGTATAGGTAGTCCTCGACTTACAACAACTCATTTAGTGACTGTTCTAAGTTATAACAGCACTGAAAAAAAGTGACCTGTGACTGTTTTTCCACATTTATGACCTTTGTTGCATCCCCATGATCATGTGATCAAAATTCAGATGCGTGGCAATTGGTTCATACTTGTGACTGTTGCTGGATCCCCTTTTGCAACCTTCTGGCAAGCAAAGTCAATGGGGAAGCCAGATTCACTTAACAAAGAGATTAATAACATCAACTGCACTGATTCACTTAACTGTGTCCAGAAAGATTGTAAAATGGGGCAAAACTTACTTAACAAATGTCTCATTTAGTAATATAAATGTTTGGGGTCGTAAGTCGAGGGTTATCCATATTAAGTATTTGGATTTCACTGAAAAGAATGCCAGATTACAATTTCTGATCTATTATATTAATCTTTAAAACCAAAAAATCTTAGTAAGTTTCAAATTCTGTAAGGAATATCGAGATTGTCATATATCAGAAAATAAAAGATTGTCAGTATATTTTTATTGCCTACTCCTACTAAGATCACTTTTTGGTTTGTTTTAGACATTATATTACTATTGTTGTTGTTATTATATTTTTATTTTGCTACATACATGCATACATACCTACATGTGTGTATGTGTGTCTTTCTGTCAACTCAAGGCAGCAAACATGCCTAATAAACACTTTGCCTCTTATTTTCCCCACAATAATAAGTCTTTGAGGCTGAGAGAGAGAATAATTGGTCCCAAATTACCATCCTGTCTTTCCAGCCCAAGGTAGGCTTAGAGCTCAGTTTTCTGGTTTCTATGCCAGTATCTTAGTACAATTGCTATGGATTATTCTAACAGTCAGTTTCTAGTTTTTCCAGGTACTTACTTGACAAAAGTCCAGCCCACCATAGCCATTCTTTAAGGTATGCATGGCCACCTTGCCCTATTTTTTTTAAAAAAGAAAAGGATGTTATTATGATCCCTTACAGATTACTATACTTTAAAAGTATATGTTCATATTCTTGTAAGCTACTTGTTAAAAATTCCTAGCCAGTCAATATTGATGGTTATTAAAGATGTTTCAAAGAAGCAGCTGTGTCTGTCAAGTCCAATTGGTAAGGCATGATTGAAAGTCCAATGGACCGTGTGTGTGTTACATAAAACAGGTATCTATGCATTTTAGAGTGAAAACAACCACTGTGGGCAAGGATGTAGTGAGTTCTTCATTTACAATTTACGAACAAAGTTGGCAATCTAAGGTCTCAGGCTCCTGTGCATCCCCAGAAACCAGCTGTAATTATTTTTGTCCAACATCTATTGTGCAGCTTCATGCAATTTTGAGGTAGAAAACACAGTAAACATATAATACATACTCTGAAACAGATAACATAATTTATAGGGGGGAAATCCTAAATTCTCCTCAAAAACTTTTTAAAAAGCAGAAAAATTTGGTGCCAACTCTATATTATTGTCCTACTTCAGCCTTCAATAAATTACACAATATTAAAAATGATGCTCACATTAATAATTAAAGCATCTATGAAGAATCAGGAACTTTTCTTGCATCATGAAATCTAAAATCGCATTTTGAGATTGTAGAAGAAGCTGAAAAATTAACTGAAAGCTATCTTTAAAGTATTGAAAGAGGTACTTGAAATTTTGTCCTATACACCAGATTCTGCATGAAATCAAAAAATACCTATTTATTATGTAATACTGAAAAAAAATCTTACATAGCTTATATGGATGCAAATTTAATCAAAAACTTAAAATTAAAAAACCCTCAAAATTTTACCTGCTCTCATGGAGCCTTTTCTTGCCAATCGAAGGAGACCCTTTTTCTTCAGGATAAAACTCCCTCCAATGAAAAGACTGGAACTCATTGCCAACACAAGCCCAATATAGAAATCATATTTCCCCCGACTCTCAATCATTTCGTCAGCTACTAAAGTTTTCCAAACTGTCACATTGATCAAGGTACAAAGCTGCTGCTGCTGATATTGGAAGCAAGATGAAGCCAAACTGGAACCTAAAATAAATATAACCAGCATATCTTAGAGATCCATTATATAGTGTGGTAAATAAGCCTTTTTAAAGAAAGATTTCTCCATTAATTTCAGGGGAAGGCATGGTTTCAAATAAATCCTCTGCCCTCAAACTGCTGCACAGTATATATTTATTTTATAAAGGAATTAATTTTCCCAACCAGTAGTACAGTTAGTCCCACTTGTTCAAAACTGCAAACACAGAAATAGCACATCTCTTAACACAGAACATCTGGATTTTACAGTTCAAGAAATTTCAGGTCTTTTAAAAAAATTGTGTGAGAAGTCCCTCATATGAATGTCAGCTACTAAGTTCTGTCAGTGAGTATATCACTACAGCAAATGTTGATTGTGGGCTCAAAGTTGTGTTTCTTGCATTCAATTAACTCCGAGTTCCATTCAGGAAGGTTTTCAAAAAATACTGAAAACCTATCAAGCAAATTGGTCATCTAACCCAGAACTACACTAAAAAGATAATCAATTTAAAATTGATTGATATGACACAATACAATGTAAAGTGAAAGAAAAATAGTGGAATGTTATACGGTGAAATTCAAAAAATTAGAATATCATGCAAAAGTTCATTTATTTCAGTAATGCAACTTAAAAGGTGAAACTCATATATGAGAT